>BHFT01047239.1:0-12268 GCA_004320025.1 Laticauda laticaudata | reverse complement strand
GAGAGGAGATCTCGGTCTGAGATCTCTTCCATCTCGTTACTTTCTAAGTACATTTGGAAACGGTTCTACGTAGGATTCCACAATCTTCTTCATTGGGATTGGGTGCGGGCGGTGCATTATTTCCGGCCATCGCTTCAAGCCTGGATTTCAATTCGCCATGTCACAGTCTCACGTTTTAGGACAATCCCACCTTCGTCACCAGTGTTCCGTCCGGAAAAACCGCGAGGTAGACCAGGTTTCCAACAGTAAAAGTCTTTATTTCAACAATTATTGTAAAACAGAACAGTTTGGCTCTAGCCGCAGCAGCCTTTATATACGGCTTGCCTGCCGGCTTGTAGCAATGACGGTTACTTGATTTTGCCACCTTTTGGCGGCTCTTTTGGATTGGTTCCTAGTGGAACCAATCCCTATGCCGACTTTTCTAGCCAATCACATTCGAGGATTTGGAGTAAACTATTTTATACAGAACATATATCTTGTTAGTCTGAAGATGTGCTTCTTTTTTAATTGAAATACTATAGAAATAGTTCGTTATCTGAGCCACAGTTAGCATCAGGTCTTGCTTTTGCTGATTGAATGGAATTTCTCCCCATCTTTGCTTACAATATATATAATTAGTTTTATTTCAAGATGATTCATCCAGAAACAAACATATAAAGTTGTCATTTAGGTAATTGGAAGGAAGCATTTGCTTCAACTTTGAGGGCTAAGGAAAAAGCAAGTGTATGATTAATTTTTAATTAATTAATAATTAATAGATTATTAATTAAGCAAGACAATTGTGCAAAACCTTGAACTCCACAAACTGAAATAATCACAGACCAGACTATCCTCTATTGATAGTTTGGTGGAGTGCTGTGTTTCAAATCTACATGAAATGAAGACAAGGAAAAAATTATATTTGTATTGCAGGTATTGGTATTGGCCTTAGCTCTCTATTGTGACTTGCTATAGATTCTGATAAGCTGAATCATAAATATAACCAATTAGAACTGGGAGATCTACCACAATCAGTGACATCAATTTTGCAACATGAGGAACTGCTTTCAATCTCAATAGTTGCATACATGAAGACCAAAGACACCGAGGAATGTGAAATATACATTCAACATACATTCATACAAATATATCCCGGCTGAAAATTTCCCCAGCTTGTGGCAAGTTGCAGGAGTTATGAAAAGCATTTAGTCTCCCTTCTACTTATTCAGTTACAATGGAAAAAGCCATCTGAGCTCCTTAATTTTTTATTCATTTCAACTGGAATTAAACATAGGCCACCTTTTCCCAATTCAAAGTAAATAACATATTGAACGGCCTGTATCATAACCAGCTCCAATATGTAACCCTTTTAGTAGATCCATTGCTTAATCAGAAGCTAACAAGCAGAATGGGCAATATATTTTTCTCTTTTATTTCTTCTTATTTCCTGTTTCTCCTCTGGAAAAGCAATTGATAAACATTTGGCTAAATTAATTTGCTTTATCAAATTATTTATCTAGAAGTCTAAGATAGATTGGAAAACAACCAGGATAATTAAGAAAAGATGTATTTCTTTTGGCAAGAGTTTACACCATCACGTTGTCAAATTATGCCTGACATTTCACCTCTCATCCTGAGAAGTTTTGTCTTTAGAGGAGAAAGAAACAGCCCATCCCAGTAATACAATAAAAATGGAAAACAGAAACAATAAATTAGTGGTGGGCAAATTCTAAGTAACTCCTCTAGGAAGTAATTACCATTCTTATGTTATTTATCAGCCTCTTTTCAGGCATATTTTATTTAGTTTTTTTTGTTATCTCTTCCAACAGTGTAGAACAATTGTGATGTTGGATAATTGTATGAAGCCTATTTCACTGAAATATAGAGTAGATTTTTTAAAAAAAATTAAGAATAATTGTATTAGTTGTATAATTGGGCTCTTTGGGTATTAGTTTTTCGATCCAATCTAGTGAATGAATGAGGCTCTGATATTTTCATTAAAATCAATTAATAGCAGTGTTTTTGCAAAAATCCTAACTAGATTAGCTCATTAGATTTGCAAGGATATCTATATACATCATTCATTCAGTTAGCTTTTTCCTTTTGTTACTTGTTTTAGCTTCAGGGATATGTTTATTTGTTTATTGGCTGAGAAATCCTGAAAAGTTCTGCTCAGTAAGGAAAGCAGGTTTTGTCAGGGCTACACAATCAGATTTTCTCATTCATAGAGGTGAATGAAGGGGAACGTGGAGTATGCTTGCTCCATCCATAGAGGCTGCTCTATAGTGGTATCTGCTGGACTACACTGGTAAGGGAGTGAGATGATAGGGTTCTTGAGTTTTATTGATATTTGTGAAAGTTTGATATAGAGAATGTTACATACAGCCTATTTAACAACAAACTGATGTAAACAGGCTGTATTAGTGAATGGAAAGAAACAGCCTTTTTTTTTTTCAAAGGACATATGGTATTCTAGTCTTATCTCTTTTGAAGTAAAATAGTCCTAGGCCTAGATCTTGAATGCACCATTTATTGTACTAAAACTCCCAGCAAGCCTAGATAACCTACATGGTCAGTAGTGAGAGAAACTGGGACTGTAATTCTGCAGTGCTTAGAGACCCCACACATTCAAGTCAGTGGTGGGATTCAATTTTTTTTACTACCCGTGGGCATGGCTTGGTGGGCGTGGCAAGGGAAGGATACTGTAAAATCTCCTTTCCCTCCCCAATCCTGGGGGAAGGTTACTGCAAAATCCCATTCCCTCTCCACCCCACTAACCTGCTTTCCAGATCTGTTCTCCTGTGCAGGGCAACAAAAGAAGANACTGCAAAATCCCATTCCCTCTCCACCCCACTAACCTGCTTTCCAGATCTGTTCTCCTGTGCAGGGCAACAAAAGAAGACCCAGCTGATCAGCTGGGGCTTGGGAGGCAGAGAATAGAGGGGGCAAGGCCAGCCAGAGGTGGTATTTTCCAGTTCTCTGAACTATTCAAAATTTCTGCTACCGGTTTTCCAGAACTGGTCAGAACCTGCTGAATACCAAATCTGATTCAAGTTATGGCCACAGAATACCTGACGTTTTGCTTGAATAGTGTAAATATTCCATCACACTAGCTTTTAATGTTAGTGTGTGAAGTTAAGAGTTATAGGTACTGGTATAATGTTTTTTTTTAATGTCTTCTGTACAATGATTCCGATAAAGTAGTTGACCTAGTTTCTGTCAGCTAACATGTATCACTAAACTATGACAAATGTAATTGCAATACTATGTACCATACTATGTACCATACTATGGTACAGAACAGTCTGGGGCCTTTAGTTTCATTGGGATGACAATTTGTTCCCAGAGTTATGATAAAAACAAATCCAGAGATCAATTATCATCACAGATGAATCCTCACTGATTTTCAAGAACCAGCAGCAAAAAACCCCACTGATTCGCCGTGCTTTGGATGAAATTTTAAAATAACAATTCTCATAAAAGCTTCCTCGTAAGAATTCTTGTGGGTCTTAGCCTTTGCAGACTAGTCAGAAGGCTAACTCAATATAACGAAAACTAAAATAAAGTTTGATTTAAATCCAAGAACCATTATATCTTGGATGGAAATTCCTTCTAAGATTATAGATTAAGCATATGCCTGTTCACGTGGGTAAGTTTATCCCAAGAATATGGGTCTTCACAATAAAATATTGTTTATTATCTCACATATCTATATGCAACATTCACAAAATGGCAGCCATAGTGGCTTTCACCAGTCCCAAAGTGTTAAGTAGAAAAAAAGATAGAAATTTCTATGATTCTCATCCATATCTTTTCTTAGCAATTGTTTTTGCCTTCTGGAATATATTTTTTTCAGGTACCCAACCCAATGTACAGCCCTAGAGTTTCCTGATAGTGTCCCACTAAAATCCATATCAGATGCAACTGTTTTATTTTTTCTTTTCCCCCCTCTTTTTTGAACCAGCCAAAATGAGTAAGTACAGGTAGTCCTCAACCTACAGCTACAATTGACCAAAATTTATGTTGCTAAGTGAATAATGTGTTAAATTAGTTTTCCCCATTTTAGGGCTTTTCTGCCACATTTGTTAAGTGAATCACTGCAGTTTGTTAATAGTAACCTGGTTGTCAAGTGAATCTGGTTTCCCCATTGACTTTGCTTGTCAGAAGGTTGCAAAAGGTGATCCCATGACCACAGCAAGCATCTGAATGTAGATCATGCAACAATGGGGATGCTGCAATGGTCATAAGTGTGAAAAACATTCATAAGCCACTTTTTTCAGTGCCATTGCAACTTCAAATGGTCACTAAATGAACTGTGGTAAGTTGAGGACTACCTTTACAGGAGCCCCATTTGCCTGGCAACAAAAATGGTTTTAGGTATTCAAGACCATCAAATCATGATGCTGTGTACTATCCTAGCTTACCTTTGTCCTTTTATCTGGGCTGGACACATTTCAGAATAAAACAATGGTCTGTAGTCACTATTTTTACAGTGTCCACAGACCATGTAGGATACTCAAAAACAAATGTTTTATACAAGGATACATGAAGTTAATGTTTTCAGGTTTCTCTTTCATTAAAAAAAAATCTTTAAAAACTGAATTCAGGTAGGCAACTGACAGGTAAAAAACAAAATATTCACAGGCACATTGGTATCTATGAGCCTCATTCCACCTATTCTGACTTACTCTGTTCTTTGATGTGCAACTTGTTTACATAGATAAAACACTTTTTCAGCTTTACAAATGTCTGGCTGCCATCTAAAGGGTAACTGCCCAGATTTATCCCGTAGACCTAGAGTTCAGAATCAAAGATTTTCTGAGGCACCTGAGGCACCGGTAAAGAACCTTTCTTTTCTGAAAAGAAAAACAAACTCCCCATTTTCACCCTGTCCCAGAACTATAACAATAGCAAAAAGACAGGATTTCAATCTGCAGTCATGCCTAGAAAACTGCTAACGGGAACATACCTTTCTAATCTCCAGACTTTGCAACATGTAGTTATGACATTATGGCTTTACAGTGGCAATTTCTAGCACTAAAAAAAGTTTGGCCTTTGAAAATTACTGTACTTCAAAATAGCCATTTTGAGAGAAACAAAGCTAAAATTAAGCAAACCCAGCATATAAAAATATGTAACAATGATTAAAGCAGCTGGAAAGCAGACCACAAAAGCATAAGCGTACCAACGTACCTACCATCCCTGCCCTATTGTTTATTTTTTTTATTTTTCTTATATGTATCCATGTATTCATAACCATGTTTTGACTTATACCTATTATCTTGTAAGCAATTGACAAAAATAAATAAATAAAAATAAATAAAATAAACCACAAGAAAGTTGGTCGGCCAGGATAAGATGTTAGGTAAGTGACAACAGCAGAAAGATAAGTGGAAAAGATAAAGATTGTTCAGTTGTAGTGGAGATACTGTGTTACTGCACTGCTTTCACAAGTGAAAGAAACCACCAACCAAAGTGTAGAAACAGAAACCATTCAACCATTACCATCATGATAGGTTGTCACATAGGAGGACAAAGAAGGAATATAAGAAAGGTTAAACATCAGATAAACCCTGGGAACCAAGAAGCATAGATGAGAAAGAAATCCCTCAAGACAATTCTGCCTTGACAAACTTTAGTGTAAAAGAGAGTAAAGGGAAGGTCTTTTAGGTTTCTGTTATTATACTTTACAACAATAAAGTAGAATTCCAGTTATTCTTGAGGTGTCTGTTTCCCGATGTGGATTATCTGACAGTTGGTCATGGTAGTTCTGTTTATCTGAGTTTAGAGTTATAATAATATTGAATGTTCCCAGCCAGAGTCTTGCAGGTAACTTTCATTCATTATCTGGACTTGTGTTTCAGTATGGGCTTAGGTGAAGGCTGTTCTCAAACAGGAAAACACAGCCTCAGGCAAGTTGATAATGTCTTGTGTCATAGGACTTACCCTTTAGGACCAGGATGTAGGATATTGTTCCAATCCACAAGGTAACAGGCACAATGTCACAATCAAAACCCCATCCCATTGGATAGGGATGAGCAACTATGGCCCTTGAGCATGTCTGTCTCAGAAATCCTGGGAACTGAAATCTACAGGATATAAAGGGGCCAAAGTTGCCTGTCTATACTTTTGGGCATGCACAGAGAATGTTTGCAAGAGACACAATGTGTAAAACAGTCACCAATGTAGAGTATTTTCATTTCAGAAACCTAAATATGGTAACCTTATACAGACAGGAAGTGCAGGAATAGAAATGCAAATTACTCAAATAGGAAAAAAAACAGATTATTTTTTAAAAAAAATTCTGCCTTTATTTTATTTTACAAATTATTCAAGAAAAAGAACATATCCAACAACAGCCTCCTTCTATTTTTCTTACAATAATAATCCTATGGGTTGGGATAAGCTCAAAATCACCCTGTTGGCTTTCAGGGCTAAGGTGGAACTTGAAGTCACCTTCTCCCACTTTCTAATCTAGTGCTTTAACCACTAGACCAGGGGTGTCAAACTCACATTGTCACGGTGGCATCACATGGCTTATCGGGACTTTTTGCTCTTCGCTAAGCCAGACATGAGCATGGCCAGTGTATGATGCATCTGGCCTGTGGGCCAGGAGTTTGACAGCTGTGCACTAGACCAAAATGACTCATGAGGTAGGCCCATGTAAGAATTATTGCCAGAATCTTGTTTTATTTTTTGCTATTTGAGTTCACAATTTTCAAACAGTCTAAATTGCTTTATAATGAACTTTAGCAAGATTTCTAGAGCAATATATCATATCTGTTTCATTTCCTTCTACTCATTTAAGACCTTACTGACTTTTTAAAATTTTAAGTTCTCAAAAATTGCAAGCTGAATTATGTGCATGAGTGGTTTTATCTTTCATTCTCCTGCCATCATTGGAGTCATTGATAAAAGAGTAGCTCGGAAAATAGGAAAAATGCCATTTTCTAAACCTGGATAATTGTTCATTTTAATAAGATAGCATGATGTACAATTTGGAAGCAGTGCCTTGTCAAAGCATCTCCAAATCAATGGAAAACTGTAATATAGTTTAATATTTGTTCCTTGAGAAAAAAAGAATTTAATGACTTTCATACTATGATTGATTTAAGCTGTCATTTGTATTATTTTTATTGAACCTTTTATTTAAAAAGTTAAAAATTAATTCAATCTAATATAAAATAAGGAAGAAAAAACAAAAAGAAAGAAAACAAAGAGAACAAAGCATAAAGTACAAGAATAAAAAATAAGAAAAATAGAAAAGAAAAAAGATATAAAAATGTGGCTTCTGATTTCTTCACAATAGTTATAAATACACTAATATTTTGACTCCCTCTAAAGTTACATCATAATATTCTTCTTTCTATAATCTATCCTGTCTAATAATCAAATTACAAGTTCATTTTTTTTATTTTTATGCAAAGAGTCCATAAAATAAATGTAGAATCTGTTTTTACTCTAATCAAAGTTTAATTTTCTAAATCAATAAATAAATATGCTGTATTGTTTTTTCCTATCTTCTGATATCAATCCAATGATATTAAATAGATCATATACCTCACTAACATTGATGTATAATATACTTTTTTTGGCTTTTTTAAATTTGACCTATTAAGAGAACCAGAAAAAGTATACTATATCTCTGGGGTGTCAAACTCAAGGCCTGATGGCCAGATCCAGCCCATGGGGTGCTTAGATCTGGCCCATGAAGGCACTCTGGAAACAGCGAAGGATCAGCCCACGGTGCCTCTGCCAGCAAAAATGGAGCTCCATTTTTGCTGGCAGAGTGCTCAGGCCACCACAGGTGCATCTGACATTGAGCTGGCCATTCCCACCCTGCCCAAGCCTCTAATCACACTGGTTTCACCATGGCTCCTTCATAACAATGGCTTTGAAGATAAGTGCTTAACTAAAAGGGTGTTCCACAAAACAGAAAATGTGTTTTGTTTCATACAGAAGTTCACTCAAAGAGCTCCAAGGCAGATCACAGTTTGGCCAAATCAACCAAACTGAGGACATTTTATTGTCCTGAGTTGCCATCAAAGCAAATTTGGAAGGGTCTTTCATGATGAGTACAGATCAATGTAGGAACCTGCCTCTTTTCTTCCATATGACCTTGAAGATACCACTTCCCTTCTTCCTTAATCTTCTCTTCCTCTGCTTCCCTTTGTATCTCTAATCAACCAATCCGTCTCTTCTCCCATGAACTTCCTTCAACTTTCCTTGTATTACCTTCCTTTGTTCACCGTGATCTTCTATCAGTCCTTTGAGGTAAGTCCACTTTTTGCATAACGGTTGTTTAGATCAGGAGCCTCCAAATTTGGCAACTTTAAGACTTGTGTACTTCAACTCCCAGAATTACCCAGCCAGTATGTCCAGAAGTCTTAAAGTTGCCAAGTTTGGAGTCCTCTGGTTTAGGCAATGGCTCTTCCTCCTGTCTCCCAGAGCCATTGCCACAACCATTACACCTTTCTTATTTCTCTGCTTCCTATGGCCCAAAATCTCTGCCTGGATTACATGAGATCCGTATCCATTTCAAACATATATACTCCAGGTCTCTTCCCAGAACTCCCTGCTTCATACATTGAACACTTTGCAGAAAGTTTCTTAAATAACATTTAAAAGTGCTATGTGTGTGTATGTATGTATGTATGTATGTGTATATTGAATAATATGTTGTGTGTTCTATGCTTTTTTCTGTCAAGAGTAATAATATTAATGAAGGTTTTAGTAAAAACTCTTGGAAAATCCTAGCTATTCACATTTCTCTCCTTTAGCATTCCATGGTTCATCAGTGTGCTATCTGTCATTTTCATAACTACCTCTGATAAACATTGTAGGAGGATAAATACTCCCTTTATTAGAGCCTGCTTCCTAAATGTAGAGCTGCTCATAAGCAGAATTCCGAAATCAATTCATTTGAAACCTGTCAAGCTTGAGTCCCTTATCTTGGATTGAGACTGGTTTACCCCCTTCATGAAGAATAGATTTTCTGAAAAATGCATTCAGTTTTTCAGAAAAGTGAGAGCTCTTCATTAATTTTTAATTGTGGTTAATAACAGGTGCAACACTTTGAATTTCTACCTAAAGGCCCTGTCATACTGGCCGACGGATGCAAAACGTTTGTAAAAAGGACACAGCGGACGAGAAAAATATTCCATCCGTTGTTATCTGCTCTCAAAAGGTCAAAGGGGCAAAAATTTGCATCACCAGAGCGGATAACACGGAAAGGAACGGACGGGGGGGAGGAGCAGGGTGGAATGGAAAGCGGATGCGGAAAGGAAGCCGAGCGGATGGAAGCGGATTTGAGAGCGGATTAAATCCCCTCTGCAAAACATTTTTTTCATTTTTTATGCTTTGTTTGCGAGCTGCATTCCGCTTTCATCCTTTCTCACTCCATGCTACTAATGCTGCGCGTCCGTTCGCAATTCCGTTTTCGCTTCCTCCCTGAGTTCCATTTACCGCTGAAGCGGATTGAGTTGCACGATGCGCCAGCAGAATGCCTTAGCGGATATAGCAGATGGTGTAACAGATGACAATGGGAGCAGAACGAGATGTCCCCGTATGCCTAGCAGATGCAGAGATGGGGACGCGTTGGATACATTTTCACTCAAAAGTTTTGAAGCAGCTCAAAACCTTTTTAAGCAGATGAAATGCAATAGACGGATGCTGAGGATAGAGAGGAAGCAAAACGGAGGCAGTGAGTACAGAAACGGATGCATCGCCGTTTAACAATGGATGGGCAAGTGTTTCTCTCCATTTTACATCATCTTTCCATCCATTGGTGCAGTGTGACATGGGCTTAAAGATTTGAGTTCAATAAAGCAATTTCAGAATCATGCTCTTCAGTTGGGATATATATTTTTAATTGAAATCCAAAGCACATTTTATATCAGCACCAGTTTTCATGAGCTCACTGCACAATTTTTTAAAAGGCTTTTCCTATCTATTTTCATGATTCATGTTCAGCATGAATACGGAGGGAAAATTGTGATATCAACTGAAAAATTAAGTTGAAATGTTGTAACTTACAAGAGTAACTTTTTAAGTGACTGAAATAGTTTGGTAACATTTCATGGATTGCTACATAAGTTATTATCTCACTCATTTAACACTAATTATTATTCTATTGCTAATGATCTGATTGGAAGAGCAGTAAGATTCTAAGAATGTGTCTACCTCTTGCAGAGAAAGAACTCAGAAGATTGTAGCATCTGAGGATATTCTCTACATTATTATCTCCCAATGGGGAATGAAGACAAAAAGTTCTGATTTGATTCAACAAAGAATAACCTTAAAATATTAAACATATTCATTTTAACCATTGCTAAAATCTATTTCATAAATGTAATGTTCACCAATGACCTTTTGCATTCAACAATACTGTAAATGGCAGTGGAGTGAATTTTTTATCTTTACTTTGTAAGATAAAAAGTAGGATAGGTTAGGTAAGTTGGGCAAATTAGTTTAAATAATTGCATAACAAATTAATTTACTTGGCCAATGCTTAGGGATAAACCCAAAACATTGCAGAAGAATGAATTATTTCTGCCTCAAGTTCAACGTTTTCTCTGAATCTTCTCATCATTTAGGGATAACATAAAACAGATCCCAGAATATTCAGAAAAAAAAACAAAAGCCAGAGTTTATAAGCAGCTGTTTACAGATACACTTATACAAAACTACTGGTTTTCTGGAGCATGGGAAACAAAGAACTATGATTCATTGCCTGTCAGTGAAAAATTACCCCTTGTTCATCTTCTGACCTATTTCTAGAGACAGGAAGTAATCCTTGACCCTACAGCATTTTAAATTGGTTAAATTCTAGAAAGATATGGATCAGTATTGATAGTTATAATAAGGAATGTGTTTTATAGCATAAAAACAGTCTGACAATAGTGGAGCAACTAATTTTCATTCATTCATCAAATGAATATGGCTGCCCACCTAAGCTATATTTATCTGTAAATAGAACATGAGCATTGTATTATTAATTTTGTCTTGCAAGGGTGGATGATCTGTAATCCTAGGATCCTACACAAAATGCCTCTGACCTTCGTTCAAATCATTACTGTGATTACTGATTCACAGTAATCAGTACTGCGATTACTGATTCAAAGCAATGTTTTCTCTTGGAAAATTGAATTTCTCTGCCTTGACGACACGAATCATCTCAGGCACAAGTCTCTTGGATCGAAGCAAGGCAACTGCACTGACGCAATGTTCCAAAGAGGTTCTTCAGTCAAAGCTTAATTAGATCAAAGCATCACTGCATGAACCTAACATGTAGTCCTTAGTCTAACTTCAAAAGGTGTCTTAAAGTGATTTGAGCAATCTCCCTTCTCTCTGGCAGACCAATGCACACGGCATGACAAAGAAAATGAGAAGAGATTGTCAGAAAGAAAAGGGAGAGTAGAAAGTGCATCAGTTCATTAAGAATCACTTCTAATTATTAGTGAAACTTCACAACAGGACAACAAACAAAAAGAGCTGAAAAAATTCCACTATTCCTTTCCCCATTCCAAGGAAACCCTAAAAGAGAGATTACTGACATACAGCTTGCAACAGATTAATCCCCAAGTCATGCTCTTATTATATGAAAAGCCAAAATACCTATAGTTTAGCACATTTTAAAAGATGTATCCTGTATCCTGCAGCTATTTTTATTACTTAGAAGAATATAGTATGTACATATATTATATGTTTGGTTTTTTAATAAAGGATCTTTACAAAGTTCACTTTTAAAATTCAATGCTGCTATATCCTATACTTTTTCAGCAGAAACATTTGTATGGGATGGCAAATGATCACACAGTTAACAAAAAGTTTTCCCTTAGCAATCAGGAAAAATAAAATCTGGAAACCCAATCAAAACCTGAAATGCAAAGTCCTTGATTGCATTTCTCGATGTCTTTTAGAAGTTGCTCTTCTGCCACACTCAAGGGGAGTCTTTCCTAAAATACTACAACTTTGATCCAAATTATTTACTCCTCAAAGTTGTGTTCGTATCTCTGTCTGTCTGTCTCTATCTATCTACCTATCTCTATCTATTTATCTATCTATCTATCTATCTATCTATCTATCTATCTATCTATCTCTGTATATATCTGTATATCTATATATCTGTTTTCTGAGGTTTTCACAGGTATCTGTATATGGATCTTTGGTTATTTGGGTTTTCTCCTGCATAAAATTGGAAGTGTCTAGGTGATGCTTCAATGAAATCTCATTCATCATCTTCAGGCTTGTTTCTTCGGCTCTGTGCTTCTCAGAGTAATGTGAGCTT
>BHFT01047238.1:0-17219 GCA_004320025.1 Laticauda laticaudata | reverse complement strand
ACACAACGGATGCATCGCGTTTTCCAAAGGATGGCAAGCTTTTTTGTCCATTTTACATCCTCTTTGCATCCGTTGGTTCAGTGTGACAGGGGCTTAAAGGTGCTTAAGATTTGTTTTATTTATTTACTCATTCATCCTGGAAAAGGTCTAGCTGTATTCTGTGTAATTGTTTCTTGATAGCACATAGTTAATCATAACCAATCCAAACTGGACTCTTTTTTATTTATTAAGTTTTTTTATGAAAGTTTATGAAAGCTTTTTTAAGATAGGGAGCTTGAAAAAGTATGAAATGGACAAACTTTTCTTCCTAATACTGAATAACAATAATCCCAAAGAATATTTCGCTATCTGAGGCAGAATTTAGCTTCTTTCCTCCCCATGCTGGGGAGAGCAGTCTCTTGAACTATACCTCCCACATCCCTTTGACTAGGAAAATTGCTTTGAAGAAACTTGTGGTTATGAGTTTTTGCACGTGTATCTTCCTTCATTTTGCTGTATAGTAGATGCATTCCATAATTTTGGAATCATAATTGAATGCTTTGTGTAGAAAATAAAAAATAAAATTAAAATTAAAAAAATGACTTCCTAATTTACTGCATATTAATGTATCTATCTAATGTGTAAATAAAAATAAAAGAAATAGAAGAAATTCAATTGGACCATGAATAATAGATGAGATTAGAAAAAGGAATCATCTGAAATGTTATCTTGTTACAGAGTAAACTTTATCTCAATTCTTTCCAGTACTTTCTATCTGTATAAAAACACACTTAAATACAAAACAGATGAATGACAGTGCCTAAGAGATGATGACGTATACATAACTGATATGGGACAACATGAAAATACTTTTAACTTCATTATTCCATTAAGGGTATTGTTTTTTCTGTTTAGGTGGCTTGTACTGGCTATTGCCATGGCCCGATTCTATATGGACAAAGGAACATACAAAGGCTTATATAAAAGTATTCAAAAGACACTTAAATTTTTCCAGACTTTTGCTTTGCTTGAGGTAAGTTTTTAGTAAACATATCTTATCTGAAAGGAGAATGTGAATCTGGACAAAAAATAGTTAGCAGCCTAAATAATTGTTGCCAGAGACTGCTGGGCCATTAATGAAATCAGAAGGTACTTGCAGAATATATTCTGAAGTATCAACTGTAGCTTTCACAGTGTCATTTGCAAATTGTTCCCTGATACCTTGTTAAGTGTTCATTTATGACAAAAAGGAATTGGAGCCAAAGTTTGTAGTTAATTTTCCAGAATGCCTCCTTGGGATTCTGATTTCCAAACCAAGAGCCTTTTTAAAATGAAAGGCCTTAGAAGTTGCTAGAAGTCACTGGAGCTGCATTAGATGAACTAGTGCTTTCAGATAAGAGCTTTACTTATCTGCCACTGATAAAATATATGCAACTGTAATAATTATTTTGTGAGATGTCAAGATTAAATTATTATCATTCATAGACATCCCATATGAAAGTGCTATGAGAGCATTTCATCTTAGAGACTTTAATGTTGCAAATTTGATAGTAACTCTGCTCATTTAGCACTTCTCCAGGTGATTGTGATGTTGTCTAAATTCAGTTAGTATATGGGTAGTTCTCAACTAATGACTGTAACTGAGCCTGGAATTATGGTTGTAAGATGTGACCATGCTCAGTTTTACAATGTTTTTGTGGTGGTCATTAAGAAAACATGATGAACTCCTAAATGAACACCAGTATCATAAAATGAGTCTGTTTTCCCCAATAGATGGTTTTTTGTTGGTTTTTTTCTTTTGCTGGAGACTGAAACAAATGCCAAAAACCAGCAAAAAAAAATATCCCAAAATTGTGGTCAAGTGGTTGAACGATGGGTGTATCTGTCAGCTGAGATTTGAAAACAAGTGATAAATAACTCTGGAAGGACTGTCTTAACTTTGAGTCATAAAGCAAAGACTACCACTATTTTGTGATGTATCTGAAACTTGTTCAGAAATTCCTGAAAGATCAGGAGGATCTGTATTGTTAGGCTTCTGTATTTCCAGATATCCAATCCTCTTTCTTTGTGTTGGCTGTTATCCCTTATGATATCATTCCCTGTTAATCAGTCTGAGCAGTTCAATGTCTATTTTGTTTTTTAAAAAGTCCCTAAGTATGTTCTTATCTATTGAGCGTACCTACACTACACTCCGTTCACGCTTACTTGCAATAATGTAGGGAAAGTCTTCTTGTGCTCTGATATCCTGGGGATTTGTATTTGTAATCATAAATGCCCAATGATATGCACTGATTAGAAGGGAGTAAAACCCACCACACATTAATGCTCATAAGGCAGTGGTTAAGAAATATAGAAATTCATTCTTATGTCCAACTAACCCCTGGAACTCTATTAGGTGGCTTTGGGACAATCAATTTCAGCTCAGATTTCTTCATTGGACCACTACTAGGGGCACAAACTTAGGGGAACGCCTCAACTGAGTTGTCTTGCAAGACAAAGCAGAATAAAAATTAATAAATAAAGAATAATAAAGAATCCTAATTGCAATCCTCTAAAAATTACATGTGAATGGACTGTAGGTACACACTTTAAATGTTGTTACTAGAGAAATCATATATAACAACCTCCTGTAGCTTGCATTTGAAGCTAGTTTGCACAATCCCCTAGTTGTCCAGGGTGGATTTTATATTAAGGCATGAATAAGAAATATGGCCATCCAAATTCTTTGAAATTCCTTCCATCAGCTACAACCAGCATGACCATTGGAAAGAATTAGTGGGATACGTTGGAAACGTCATTCATTCTATGTATCTTGTGGCCACATGGTTTCTCCAATTTTGCTATTTTTAATTAAGATTTATTATCACGTGTATTTTTTCAAAATGTTAGACTTCATAATTTTACAGGTCCCATGATTGGTTAATTAGATATTGAACTCTACTGCCATATAATTATTTGCTTATTTTACAACTTCTAATCATGCCTTTTCTCCCCTTGGACATTAGTGACAATTAATAGAAAAAATGGATACACAATAATGAATGCCATGGCTAAGTTGTGGTTGCATGTTAGTCATAACTATGAAAAAGTGAAAGTGAGAGAGAAACAATTAAATAAATTATAAACTAATAACACTATTTTACACTATGTCGCACAAGTAGTAAGCACTGTGCTAACAAGTAAGATTATATTATTTGATCCACTTACAACTGGGGTACATCGTAACTCACCTCTTCCAATTCTTTTGTATTGCATTATAATTATCTAATTTGAATAATTAACTTGAAATCATAATGAAAATGCCAGGTTGGTCAAAAGTGCCATAGCCAGTAATTTGTATAATCTAAATTGGATGCATTTTGGATGAGATAAGAAAAAGGACAGCCTGCTATTATATCACATTTCCTTTTAATTATTGCTTCTGTTTTCTAATTAATATTCCTAAAATGAATTAGGTAAACAGTGTCTCTTTGTTGCCAGAATCCTACTCCCAAATTGGCAAGTAAACATACTTCTCTAGTAATTTCTCCATGGTTACACGATCGCTTGTATTTTCCATATTAAAATTCATTCTTGATACAAGAACCATGTACAAATTAAATGTATTATTTCCATATGTATGTGTAAGGAAGATATCTCTGAAAAGAATACAGCTAAGCAGAGATTTTTTTTCCAGCTATAGTTCAGTTCTGAATACTCACATTCTAATTCCTTCTGTTTACCCCTCCTTTCAATTTTCCAGATAATCCATTGTGCGGTTGGTGAGTCTCTTTTCAGTTTCTCAGTTAACTAAGCCCACTCTTACTTTATTGGACAACGGTGACCTATTTCTCTTTTTAAGGAGTAGTGCATACTTCTGTGCTCGTGACGGGGGTCCAAGTGAGTTCCAGAATCTTCATGGTATGGTTTGTTACACATAGTATAAAACAGGTGAGCGTCAAAGTGAACATTGCATCGTTCAGTGCACAATATCCTGGTATCACCAAAACAGTTAAACATTTAGAGATATCTTGAAATTCTTAAAATATAAGGGATCTACCACCTTAAACACTGAAAGAGCTGTTTGGACCTGTTTCCCACAGGAAAAAAAAAAACACCAAGAGCCACAAACCTGGGTGGGCATGACCAACTCATTCCCACCCAGTTCACATGAACCCCTAGCTATGCCTACCCAGCCACAAAACCTTTCTCTCTCTTTCTATGTCTCTTTCTCCCCCCTCTCTGTATCCATCTATGTCTCTCTCCCCTCTCCCTCTCTATCTGTCTCTCCCCATCTCCCTGTCTTCCCTTCTCTCTATATATCTCTCCCCACTCTATATCTCTGTCTCTGTGTCCCTCTCTTTCCCTCTGTATCTCTCTGTATCTTTCTCTCCCTATCTTCCCCTCTCTCTCCCATTTTGTCTGTATCTGTGTGTGTATCTCTCTTCCTCTGTATCTCTTTGTGTGTCTGTCTCTTTCCCTTGGAATCTCTGTCTTCCCCTCTCCCTGTTTTCCCCTATCTCCCACTCTCTCCCTGTATCTATCTCTGTGTGTGTCTATCTCCCTTTCCCCCCCCCATGTGTGTGTGTGTGTGTGTATGTATCTATATGTGTATGCCCAAAGAGCCGCATGCATCTTTGGGTTGCCGACACCTGGCATAGAACCATTGTCAATGGTTTAAGAAAGACTGAAAAGCATAGACCTATAAGGTGAAATGAAAAGTCCCTAGTAATTATATATGGGTAAAGTGATTGTAAAAGCCATTGAGGCTGGATATACGACTTATGTTTTGCCATTCCAATAGTAAAGTGCTCCGTATTAAAATAACTAAGAAAAAGTACCTATTCTTGCAATGCATATTATAAATTGGAATTGGATAAAGAGATTTTAGTTTGAGAAGAAACATGCAGTTTTAGACAGCTTAAATTTTGGATATACATTCTAAGAGCAATTATTATGCATTAAATAGCATATCTATGATTTTGATTTGTTGAAAAATAAAAATAAACAAAAGAATGGAGCCTAGTCCTTCAATGTCCCATTAATTTCAATTATATTTTATAGTTTGTAGTTTTCTTCTGTTCTGATACACGACAAAGGGATTATTGATATCTCAGTAAATGTTTTGAATCAAGAATGTAATTCTCTTCAATTAAAGAAGTTCACTTTAGATGGACATAGAAATGCCAATCTTAAATGCATTCGCTAGAAGATCATTTCTTTATTGCACAAAAAAATGAGGAAAAAGTCTGGTTAACTATGTTCATCAATGCTTTATACCATTTTGGATGGGGTGCAAATTTTATTATAATAAGATAAACAGTGTTTTCTTCTATTTCATAGCCTGTTTGATCATTTTTTTCATTTAGGAATTGTTATAAATTGATTGTGATTACTATGTGAATGAATATTAGATTTTAGAACTTTTGCTCACATAAAGTTGGTTTGTTTTTTTATACCCCTGTGCACTTTGAAACAGTTGGATCTCTCACCAGCAAATGGCATTTAGTGATTTCTTTATGTAGAAAAGTGAATAGGAATGGCCTCTTCCTGCTGATTAAAACTCATATTTTTTTTCTCTTCCTAGGGTACTTGAAAGTTTATTTTTTATTACATTAGATAATTAAACAAGATTTATATATAAATACTTTTTCAGCATCAGTAGAAAGTATCACCTAGTTTCTAAGATATTTATCATGTTAGGTTTATGTTTCTCAGAATGAAAAATATAAAAAAACCACATTGATTCCAGGAGAATATTAGAGCCAAAATCACAGGAAAAAAATACAGCTAATTCTCAACTTACAACCATAATTGAGCTCCAGCCACAAAACCTTTCTCTCTCTTTCTATGTCTCCATTGCTAAGCAGGGCAGTTGTTAAGTGAATTTTGTCCCATTTTGAGGCTTTTGGCCACACTTATTAAGTGAATCACTGTAGTTGTTAAATAAATCATGTGGTCATTAAGCAAATCTGGCTTCCTCTGTTGACATTGCATGTTGAAAGCTGACTGAGAAGGTTACAAACAGTGATAACATGACTCTGGTATAGTGCAATTGTTATATGCCAGTCGCCAAGTGTCCAAATTTTGATCTGTGACCATGCAGATGCCGTGACAATCATAAATGTGAAAACCACTCATGTCACTTTATTCAGTGCTGTTATAACTTCAGATGGTCATTTAATGAATGGCTATAAAACAAAGGTTATTTATAAAAGGCTATCCAGCAAGAAAAAAAAGTTTAAATAATTTTAGAATGATAATAATGTTATTAGAAATAACAAAAAGGTTATGAAGCTTTCTCATTTATAATGCATCAAATTAAACAATACTATGTCATATACAAAACAAGTGTTCAGGTTTCAAAAGAGCACTTGCTTTAAAAACCGAAATGTGTGATGATCCCACACTTGATTTTCTATAGCAATAAAGATACATAAATTAAAAATATTGTTTTATTGTATTATTATAAAACACAAGTATGGATACAATAGTATTTATACAGTGTTGACTGTATAATGTTGTCTGTTGAATTAGTATTTATACAGTGATGACTGATGATTTAGATAACTTTAAAGATAAAGAGAAAAAAGTTAAGTAATGAGTTTTCTAAAATGTTAATCTTAAGCATAATAAGCGTAAGATTGCTTATATTTTACACCTAGAGGTGAATTTAGCTTTGACAAACAACTGCAAAATGCTTAAATTATTTTATATAATAAAGGTTTCTACCTTAATAATGAAGAACTTCACAATTATTTATTATTGTTGTTTATTGTTTTCTTCATATTAGAAAGAGAAAGTTAAAAAGCAGTCTGATTTCTGTCTTATCCCTTCTTCATGCCTTAACTAATTTGCATTGTTTATAATAAATTTATTTATTATATTGTAAGTATTATGACTTGTTATAAGTATAACAACTTCCCTCGACTCCCAGAAACCACAGTTTAAATATAAGTGTTGATACAAAAGTTAAACAAAAGTATTCCTATTCCTTAAATACTAATAGAGAAATTTTTTTGAATGCATTAACAACAAAATTCTTAAAACGGATATTAAAATGTATTAGTCATTGTAGTGCATTAGCTGGAAGTATCCAAGGTTCTCTTTTCTCTTAAAAAAACTATTTAGAATTTTTATTTTATTTCTCAGATGTCATTGGAATGTGTATTAGCTTTTGAGCAAGAAGATCTATTACAAAATTCTTCCTATTTTAATGAAAGGAAAATTACTTGTCTATAACGATTCTCAGAAACTAATCACTAGATCTTATTTTGTAAATCTAAGAATTAATTTAATCCAACATAGATGCTAATGTCATAAAAGAATGGCTAGATCAATACAAGCTCTTGAAACAGTGAAAAGACTAAAGGCTTTTCTCCATCTGCCTAAGAACAGCAAAAAAAGTTCTTCATTGCAGCAGTGTTAACATTTTATTTTGAAAAGTATATGCAAGAATTTTTAATTTGTTTTATTCTTTCATGGATCAAAGGTATTCTGCCAAAGAATCCCTCAAAACCTGACCCAATACAACCTGTGTAAAAAATAATGGTTTTTTTTTTGCCAGTTGTCTGAATAGTTTTGCATCCCTACATGTATTTATGATGAAATTCTAAATAAGTTGTTTCTGAGAAACTACTGTAGCATTATACTAACCTACTGTTCCTCAGATGTATAGGATTTCAATATTCAGAATTCCCCACCTAGCTTGGGCATTTTTTATTTGAAATTCTGAGTTTTGGAATTCCATTACATCTGTAGAGCACCAGGTTGGGGAAGGGTGATGGAGATACTAGGACCAAATATAAATGATTATCTTAAAAAAAAAAGAATGCTAGAAACAGAAAGGAATGGCTAGTTTTAAAATAAGAAAATTGTTATAGTACATATCAGTTCTTTCTTCTACATTTTTTCTGTTTAATAGTAACCTACTCACTTTTGGTAGTTCAGCAATTCAAATCCCTAGTGCTGCATTATGGGGTGAGCTCCTGTTATTTGTCCCAGCTTCTGCCAACCTAGCAGTTTGAAAGCACGTAAAAAATACAAGCAGAAAAATAGGGACCAACTTTGGTGGGAAGGTAACAGCGTTCTGTGCACCTTTGGCATTTAGTCATGCCGGCCACATGACCACGGAGATGTCTTCGGACAGCGCTGACTCTTCGGCTTTGAAACTGAGATGAGCACCACCCCCAGTGGTATATTAACCATTAAGCAGACTAAGCACATGCTTAGGGCACTACGTCAATTGGTGAGAATATGGTTTCACTTGTACAGTATGTAGAGGGGGGGGCACCAAGATTTGTCAGTGCTTAGGGCACCAGTGAGCCTTAATCTGCAACTGACCACCCCCTAGAGTTGGAAACTATAAGCACATAAGCACAAGGGGAACCTTTACTTTGACTAAAATAGTCAAGCCTCTTCGTCCTATCATATTTGTCCTAAACAATATTGATTTTGGTGAATTATCTGAGAGTCTGTTGCAATTCTAAGGATTCAAGGAAACTTCAGCTCTTTATACTTCCACAGATCCAGAATGAGGAGAGTGTTATTCTTTTTCTGGTTGTTTGGACTGTGACTGAGATTACTCGATATTCCTTCTACACATTCAATATGCTCAACCATTTGCCATACTTCATAAAATGGGCCAGGTGGAGAATGCCTTGCAGTTTAGTTTCACATTGTTCTGAGCATGCTTTTTATGCATGCCTAATCAGCAAGGAAGAAATTTATTTCCATGAATGTCTATAAAGTGATTTGATGTGCTTGAAACCAGTGTAAATTCTTAGAATTGGATGTATTTTAAAAGCAGAATTATGTAACTTTTAGTTAACTTTCCCTTTGCTCATATCATTAACATTCCTAAGGCATGCTTGTGTGTGTCTTTTAAAAAGATTGAATACTGAATTTATTTTAATTTGCTTATTAGACTTTTATGCTGCATTTAATATTTTTTTATAAATATCTCCTCCTGCTTTTCATACAACTCTGTGAGGTAGGTTAAGCTGAGAGAGAGTAACTGGTCCAAGGTCATCCAGCTGGCCTTCATCTTTAAGTAAAGACTAGAACTCCCAGTCCCCTGGTTTTTAGGTCAGCATCTTAATCACTACACCAAACTGGCTGTCTCAGTTACAAATTGTATATTTTCCTGGTTTTTACAAGATAGTGTATCATTTAAGGTGTCCTCCATTTTTGCATATTGCAATGCAAAATGTTACTTATTATAAAATTTGTAAGAGGCTTTCTGTTCTGCCATTTTAGGCCATTATTTTGCTGGAATTAAATGTAAAAGAAGGTAAATAAAAATATGTAAGGTATGGTTTCTGGAAAGGCATATGATATCTAAAAAATTAGAAAGTGATTTATTAGAGCACTTAAATTTCAAATATTCTATTCATATCCAAACATGAGCTTTACTCCCAGGTAATTTCTCCTTCAATAGCTAGTTGTTGTAGCCATATTGGTTTTCATAAAGTTTGTGGATGGAAATTGAGGCTCTGGATATTATGATAGTGATTGTAGTATGTTGTTTTATACGTCCATCCAGTAAAAGTGTTTTTCACTTTAGAGATTCAATCATAATCATATATTTTGCAAAGGACTGCAGAATTAATATTTGGGGCATTTTTTCTTTTCAAGGTAGATCAGGTTTTTATTTTAACTAACATGAAATTGATTGAATTTCATGAAGAGCTTTCAAGTTGAATAGAGAATTGAAACTTGGGTCTCTTTAGAAAGATGGGATCATTTTCCATCAAGTTGTACTATGTGTTCAATTAAATATTAATATTGCTATACATCATTACAATACTCCATAAATGTGCAGTAACTAGCAATAAATTATAAGCAATGCTAAGTAAAGAATGCCATTCTTTACTTTTAGCAACTTAAATTTTCAAACATTTCAGTGGAACTAAAAAAAGAAAAAGAACCTATCACTTTGCTGATTTTTTTTCCACAAATAACTTTTATTGTAGAAATAATTGTTTTGCTGGAACATTGTTTTGTTCATTGTGAATGTACAGAATTTAATTTCTAAACTTGATTTACAGGATTGCATATGTGTAAAGGCTAAAACAATTTTCATATTATTTTTCAGAAGAAGATAGCACATACAATAGCTCCAGAGTAGTTAATTAACAATAAAGCAAGCAAATTAGTTCAAATTGTTTGAAACTTAATAAAATGTGTAATGAAGATAATAGTCTTACTAAGTTTCAAACCAGAAATTCTGCAAGTTCTCTGAATTCATGGAACAAAGACAACTATAATCTAAAATAGAATTGCAAAACTCTATATGACAATTAGATGGCAGCCATTTTTTTGTGAAATGAAAAGGATAGCCCTAATCTGAACTTTTCCACTTGACTTTTTTAAAGTGGGTGTTCAAAATTCAAAAGAGTTTTTGGTTCAGTTGACTATTTGGTTTAAATTCTCAAATTTTGGTTTTACAATTATTATTTTTGCATAGGCATAATTTTAACCTACATTTATTGATTTGCAATTGTTATAGTTAAAATTGCATTAATTGGTTTCTCCCTCAGAACATTTTTGAGCCTCTTGTTGAATCGGGCTGCTGCTTTAAATCTTAATTATTTTCCTCATGGAATGCCCTTTTGTGCAGTTTTTGTAACTCTCCTTGCTTTTCCCAGCATGAGTTGAAGAGAGGTTTTATTTTATGAAGGTTACATTTGCATGCTGTATCTTGCATGAAAACTCTTCAAGTATTTTCATATCATTTTGAAGGTTTTCAGTGTGTGACTTGACAACAAGTAAATAAGGCAATGCTTTTCAAAGCAGGCAGTCTTTCATTAAAAAAACAAAAAACATCCTAGCATTTCCCAAGATGCCATTCCTTCAATTGTGAGCTTTTATCCATATAACATCAATAGTTGCCTATAAGAAATTGCTGTGGGGATTGCTTGATTGCTGTTTAGTTTATTTTTAAAACATTCAACCTAGCATTTTAATGCCATCCTAAACTATTAGTGCATATCTTCCAAGCTAAATATGTAAGTGTCACTATAATCTAAGGCCTCAGGTTCTTATAGAAAAGTAAAATGAATAAATTAACAAAAAATTATAAACAAATAAGGGAAAAAGCAGCAATAACATTTTAGAAATTCTTAGATTATGAATACTAATATTATGAATAGTATTATGAATACTAGAATAGTATTATGAATATCTTTAGAACCTCTTATTGGTGAGAATAAAAAAATTTCTAACTGGTATAAATATTCAGTAGAACCGTTATAGATCTGAATTTATAAAGCCTATTTCTGGGTAGATAGCCAGTACATTATTACAATATGCCCTTCAGTGAGAAACAGTCCATGCATCTCGACATATAGTCATGCTGGCCATATAACCACAGAAATGTCTTCAGATAATGTTGGCTCTGTTAAGAAATGGGCACCACTCACTAGAATCAGACATGATTGGACATGGGAAATCTTTGCCTTTCTTTATGCAGTTATATTTCAAGTAGGCAGGGCTATCTATAAGGGAGAATGAAAAGATAGCCATAGCTGTGTAATTGAAATCATGTCTTTTTATGAGCATCCACATTTTTTTAACTGATTGGATTTCTAGGCTGCCCATATCACAAATACATCAACTCTGGGCAGTTTACAATATAATAAAAGTAAAGTGAAAAAACAATTACAATAGAATAAAAAGTTTAAAATTAAAATTAAAAACCAATATGATGGAAAGCTTGGGGGAAAGAATCTTTTCTATCTTATCAGTTGCTCCCAATATAGTAGGCCCCAGTCATGACCCCAGCCAAGTAGCAGTACATTTCCAGAAGCCCAAGGGTGTGAGGTCGAATCTCATGTCCAACAGGAAAATATTCCAGATAATGGGGACTACAGTAGAAAAGGCTCTTCTTCTGGATCCCAGTAGCTAAAATCCTTTGACGGATGGGATCTGAAGTAGCCCTTTCAGCTGGAATGAATGAGAGAGATTAATCCCAATGAGGTAAGGCAGTTCCTCACATGCAGGGATGGTACTTCAGTTGGTGGTTGCAAGACCCTTTCCCAGTGACATCCCTATGAACAGGTTTTCAGGCAGGGCTTCAAAGTAATATTCAGGTGTTGGCTTACCCATCAGAATACATACATATTTAAAGCAAAGTTAAGAACACTACATTATGCTGGGTACAAATACATTTTTCACATGACAAACTATTCTATCCAGAACTTATTTTAGATAAATACACATAGATTTTCAGTTCACCTTTCCTTTGCTTGTTGTGTGTTGCAAAGCAGAAGACAAGCAATTTATCTGTTTTTATTTTTACCCCAGGTACAATTTTTTCATCATTCTATATCCAGTAGGAGTTGTTGGTGAGCTTCTAACAATTTATGCAGCGTTACCATATGTGAAGAGATCAGGCATGTTTTCAGTGAGACTTCCCAACAAATATAATGTGTCTTTTGACTACTATTATTTTCTGCTCATCGTCATGGCCTCTTATATACCATGTAAGTTTCAATGAATATATATCTTAGAAATAATCATTTTTGTTTTAAAAAACTACTTTTCAAGAACGCTATGAAAGTTATACTCATTTGAAATTAACTATTGCTTAAGCCCCTGTCACACTGCACCAACGGATGGAAAGAGGATGTAAAACGGAGAAAAACACTTGCCATCCATTGGTTAACGCGATTTGCTCTGTTCTGTACTCACTGCCTCCGTTTTGCTTCCTCTCTATCCGTCCAGTCAGCTCCATCTATGTGACATTTCATCCGCTCAGAAGGTTTTGAGGGCTAAAAATGTATCCCAATGCATCTGTTCTGATGCCGCTAGGCTACGGGGACATCCGTTCTGACATCCATTACACATCTGCTATATCGCTAGGCATCCCTGCGCATCCGTGCAACTCAAATCCGTTCCAGCGGTAACGGTACACAGGGAGGAAGCAGAACGGACGCGCGCAGCGTTAGTAGCAGCGGACGGAGAAAGGATGAAAGCGGATGCAGCTACGCATCCACGGTCATCCGTCTCACGCATCCACTCTCTGCATCCTCTACAAGCATCCGCTCTGCATCCTCTACGCATTCTCTATGGCATCCGCTCGGCATCCGCTTCCATCCGCTCTGCATCCGCTTCCATCTGCTAGGGCTTCCGTTCCGCCATCCGCTTTCCATCCGCTCATGGTCCTCTCCCCCAGCCATTCCTTTCTGTTGTTATCGCTGCTTGCTCTATGCAAATCTGTTTGGCCCGCTTTTGAGAGTGCGTGATAACACATGGATGGAACATTTTTCTCGTCCGCTGTGTCCTTTTTACAAACGTTTTGCATCCGTTGGGCAGTGTGACAGGGCCTTTAATAATAAAACATGGGTCTTCAATGAAATTCTGTCGGCATCACAACTCACAAGGTGTTATATCTAGAATTAAAAAAGATTTTGAACAGCCTGGAATAAATTTTAGTGAGCAAGAGATCATGAAGAGCTGCTCTTTACTGAGGTAGACAAAACTACACTAGATTGATCAGTAGTATATTTCAGGTATTCCAGATTTATTGGATTTGCAAAACCTAGAATTACTTCCCAGCATATTTTCATTATAAATCAGGAACATTGAGTTATTTTCTTCTCAAATGCTCAAAGTTATATATTGAAATAATTATCTATGAAATACTACCCAGTGTTATTCATTGAATTATTAATGAATATATTAATTCAAAATTATCATTTTGAAATAGTAATAAAACCTTATCAAAGACTAGTGCACAATAAGGTAAAAACAAATTCTTGGACTTTCATATATGGAAGATTCTAGCCAATTAATCCAAGATTCAGTTCCATGTTCTATCAGTTCAGTGCACTGAAGTTTGATTGCACGTTTTATTTTCAACATAGTCTAATTTGTTTTATTTTTGGCTTTTTTTTAGTGTTTCCACAACTGTACTTTCACATGCTACGTCAAAGAAGGAAAGTGCTTCATGGTGAAGTGATTGTAGAAAAGGACGATTAAAACAAACTTTGTAATCATGGTGCTTTTTCACAGTAACAATCAAATCCTTCATGTTGCCAAGTCTGATTTGGAAATTATGGGACAAAATAAAATTAACACAGATCATGATGTGTTCTGACATAAATACACCCAAAGGCTTTAATGAAATTTTAATCTTATTTTTCAGGCTGTTTAATGTACTTTTGGTCACACATCTTAGCAGAAATTGAATAGATTGGAATTTGTTATTCAGAAATTCCAATTCATAATTTTAAATCATACTTGATTATTGAATTGAGATTATTGCACTGGCCTATTTGGATAAGTTTTACTTAGGAAATGCAAGTCCTGATTATGGTCACAAAATCTTTTTACCTATCCTTGAAGGTAAAGGCAGCTTTGAGTCAAGGTCAATCAGAAATGACAACCTGGAACAAAACTATATTGTTTTCGTGGCAATACTGTGGAAACAGTTTACCATTGCCTTTTTTAGGATGTTTTTTTCTCCCAAGGTTAAGCTACAATCTTGTTTTCCTTGGTGATTACACATCCACATGCTAATCAGACATAAGCTTAGTTAATTTTTAAAACTGGCCTACTGAGCGCCATTTGAAAGTAGTTGGAAGACGCTTGTGACAGCCTCTTTCTATGTTATAAGATGATACTAAGAGGAGCCCCCTAAGTAATGAAAATAGTTTTCATTGTTAAAAACATTGCATTAATAAATTTTCATTTCATGCTTAGTTTTTAACCAATTTTAAAATTAACATTCATTAAAATTATTTACATTGAATATAAACAATTTTTAAAATCATCACCCTGACATAATTACAAGTGTAAACAAATAATTGAAAGTAGAAATAGAAGAGAAAATAGAAATGGAAATAAACAATAGAAATTAGTCTTAAATATAGAATAATTCATAACTGGAAGCAGCTAACAAGCAGATAAATGCAATATCTCTGCAAATCCAACCTGCTAAACTCCAGAATAATTTTTAAAAGGAACATTTAAGAAATACTTTTTAAATAACTGTTTAAAAAGGAGTAATTTTTTGCATTAAAAATTGTATACAAATATGTGTGAAAATATTATTACCCACTAGTTATGTAAGGAAAAACCATGGAAAACTTTGTCAATTTTTGGTTTAGCATGGTGGTGTTTAAAGATTCTTAATTATTTAAACCCTTCTGGTTAAACAACAAAGCAAAGTTGTAGAGCAAGTTTTCATAGAAGCAAACAAAGGCTAGTAAAACTTTAATTTCAATTCCGGAAAAGTAACCTTGGAGCACATGGGAGTGTGACTGCTACAGCTGTCTGCAACTCTTTTAAAGCAGCTATATCTTTCCCAAGATCTTAGATACAGCCACATCTGGTCCCATGCTAGGACCAAGTGTTCATTTTAAAGAGTTGCAAACAAGTTCTCATTTCCATAGGTCTCAGAATTTACTTTTCACAATTATTTCCAAAATGAAACACTGCCGGGCTGTTTTTTTCCACTTCTTTCTTCTGCTTTTGGCTGCACGCAAGGAAAGCAGCAAAAGTCTTTCTTTCTCTCCACCAAACTCTGCCAGAAATGAGTTTTTAGGACCCTGCAGGGCATCCTTCTCCAAAAGGCTGCACTGGCATGACAAGTCTCACAAAGACTCATTTCTGGCAGAGTTTGGGGGAGAGAAAGAAAGACTTCTGCTGCTTCTGCTGCTTTCCTTGCATAAAAGTCTCTCTCTCTCTCTCCCTCCCTCCCTCCCTCCCTCCTTCCCTCCCTCTCTCTCTCTCTCTCTCCCTGAGCATGNAGCAAGCCACCATCAGTCAAAATTCATATTAGTGGTCCACAGGATTTAAAATTATGAGTTTGGTGATCCCTGAGGTCCAAAAGGTTGGCGATTCCTGCTCCAAAGTAATGTGATGTAGGCTATATAATTCTTTGAATTCTTGTCATTATAGTTGAATAAAATAGTAAATTTGAAAAATGAGGTACGAAAAGTAACACTTATAATTTTAGATCAACCTGAAATCTGACTCCAGAGATATTCAAAGCCAAATAAGTAATTTTTGGTAGCCAAAAGTTGCATTTTTAAAATGTATTTTTCAAGTGGTGAACAATTATAAAGAGTGGATAGTAAGAGAATGACAATATAAGAAAAAGTGTAGTTGTTAATTTTTGGCCTATTCATCATTGTGGGGATGAGTGCTAAGAATTCCTAATCAGAACCATAACCTTCCTATTTTAGGATTATAGAAATTATTGCTTTTCAGGATACCTCTAGACTTCAGAAGTGTGATGTGCAGAGCTGTACAGGTTATTAAATAGGGGGGAGGGGATATTTACATTTGGGACTCATGGGATTAGGGACCTTTGCTACATAGCATCTGGGCTGTAAAACATATAGAGGCAGTTACTGGCTAAATCTAAGTGGTCTTAATTATTTGGGTCAAATGTGATTTTAAGGAAAAGTGCATTAAAACTACATTTTAAAAACTTGTTTTCACTGTTTATATACCATATTTAATTTAAATTTCTTTCTACAATAATATGATGAAAGGTGCTCTGTTTATCTCATGTTGTAGAAAGCTTTAAGATAAAATACCACAAAAGGCCTTCAATCATACTTGTTTGTAAAGATTTCAAGACGAATCAATTGCATTTTTGCAATAACTGCTTGTGTCTTCTTTTAACCATTTCATCTGTTTCACACAAAATATCCTGGCAGCTGTTTGAAACCGGTTTCTGAATTAGTACAGAAAAGAGTAATATGGGGGGGGGGAGTTTGTTCATGACTTATGTCTTTATTTTCTTCAATGTTTTAACACTAATTACATATATCTTCTCCATGCTCTTAATTCTTTCTGGTCTAACTTGGAATTGCTCCAGATGTTTTTGGGAGATAAATATTTGGTTCTAATGTATGCTTATTGACTAAATATATGACTATTATAAAATTTTTAAAATAGTTTTGTACATCCCATTAAATAATACAATTTTTGATTCTCAACGCATACAGTACTTGGAATGTCTTTCTGGACATAATTTAAGAACAAAAATATTTTATTCTGGAAAACTTCATTTCCAATAAATCATTCAATCCACATTCCCATGTTTTAATGATTTTCCTGTTTCCAGTTCCCAAAAACACAGAGCATTGAGTTGTTACTTGTTTTATAGGACTGAGACTTAGTGTTGAATCACACATAACACTAAGTAAAACAGGTTGAATTCACTTGTTGGACCAGACGGAATATGTGCCTACTTCTTAAAAAAGCTATCCACTGCCATAGCTGAACCTCTAAGCATAATCTTT
>BHFT01047237.1:0-13176 GCA_004320025.1 Laticauda laticaudata | reverse complement strand
AATGTGTGGAGTGTGAAGGATGTGTGTTTGTGTTTATTTTCATGGTCATGATATGCACTGAAGATGGTGTTTGATTTTGTTATACGAGATGCAATGACAATAAAGTAAACTAAACTTAACTTCAGTCCAATCTCAGCACCCCACATCCATTAAGCTTACCCAACCCAAAAGACAAGTAATTATATAATAGGGATCCTGCTTCCTATCTTATTTTCATTCATCACAGACTGAAACTGTACTCTATTCTAGGATGCTTAATTACTGGTTTAACTAAAAACCAGTTTTTCAAGATATGTCACACCATGACTCTCATGGTAGTTCTAATGAAAATGGTTATGCTTTGTTCTTTATGAACACCAACTTCTTTAAAATTTTTATCCCATCCCAAAAACAAAAGTTATATCCAGGTATGTTTTCTTCTGTAAAAAAATATGAGAGCTATCAGGTTCTAAAAAATCTCTTTAACATCTACAGTACCTTCCACCAAATAGATAAACAGATACCTATTTATCTACCTACTTACTTGTAATTGCATGCTTTTGAACTGCAAGATAGGCGGGAGTTGGGGCAAGTAAGAGGAGCTCATCCCATTGTATAGCATTCGGATCTTGAATGTGTTAGATTGTCAGCTTTCCAATTTGGCCTCTAATTGTTGAGCCATTGTCCCAGAAGTGGTATTCAGCAAGTCCTGACCAGTTCTGGAGAACCTGTAGTGGAAATTTTGAGTAGTTCAGAGAATGACAAATACCACCTCTGACTGGAGATTTTACAATATCCTTCCCCTGCCACACCTATCAAGCCACGCCCACAGAACCAGTAGTAAAAATTTGAAACTCACCACTGCATTGTGCCCCCACTATATTGATTACATGATTATAAATACACATGTGATTAATCAGTCCAGAAGTGACTGATTTTTACGATTTACTATTTATTTGATTTGTCAATTGCTTACAAGATACAATACAATAATAAATATAGTTTTGAATACATGAGATAGATACTTATAAGAAAAATAAAGAACAATAGAACAGGGAGAGTAGGCACGATTGTTGTGCTTATGCACACCCCCTATAGGCCACTTAGGAAGGGGCTGAGGTTAATAGTAGACAGTCTAAGGTTAAAGTTTTTAGGGTTTGGGGAAGAAATCACAGAATCAGGTAAAGTATTCCAAACATTGACCACTCTGTTGCTGAAGTCGTATTTCCTGCAATCAAGTTTGATGCAGTTAACCTTGAGTTTCTATCTATTGCTCTTGTATTGTTATGATTGAAGCTGAAGTATTCATTTGCAGGTAGGACATTGCAATGTTTGATTTTATACACTAAATTTAGATTGGACCAGAGGTGGCATAGTTCTAGATTTTCTAGGTCTAGAGTTTCAAGTCTGGTGGCATAAAGTATTTTGCAATGAGTAGAGGAGCGGAGAACTCTTGTGAAATACTTCTGGACTTTTTCAATTGTGTTAATATCAAATGCATGATATGGGTTCCAGACTGATGAGTTGTATTCAAGTATAGGTCTAGCAAATGTTTTGTATGTTCTAGTTAGTCGTGTAATATTACCAGAGAAGAAGCTATGTAAGATTAGGTTAACAACTCTTAATGCCTTTTTGGCTATGTAGTTACAGTGGGCTTTAGCACTTAGTATCATTTGAGATGAGTACTGCAAGATCCTTGACAAAATTTGGATCCTCACAACAAGGTCTTGACTAATGCAGCTTGTATTTTATTTTCTGATTTTTTTCTGCCAATATGTAAGGCAGAGCATTTATTTGTTGAGATTTGAAGTTGCCATTTGATTGACCAATTCTGATACACAGTCAAGGTCTTTTTGGAGGGTATAGTATTGTCTGTGGTGTTGAATAGCTTTACATCATCAGCAAAGAGAACACAGTTGCTCTTTATATGATCACAGAGTTCATTTATGTAGCGTATGAAGAAAGTTGGTTCCTAAAACACTGCCTTGGGGAACACCACTCTTGACAGGTACAGAATTTTGATAGGACACTCCCAATTTTGACCATTTGTTGTCTATTTGACAGGAATCTTCTATCCAGTTATGTAGTTGTCTAGAGATACCATAAGATTTTAGTTTAGTAGTAGTTTGTTGTGTACCACTAAATCAAAGGCTTCACAGAAGTCGATGTAGATTGCGTCTATTGCTTCTCCCTGATCGAGTTGTGTAGTCCATATGTTTTTGCAGTGTAAGAGTTGCAGATTACAGGATATTTTTTTTCTGAAAAAAATTGTTTATTAGAGAGTAGGTTGCTTGTCTCTAAGTGGAGATGATGGATTGGTTAATAATTGATTCCATGACTTTACAAGTGACTCAGCATAAGGAGATTGGTCTGTAATTTTCAACTAGACTGGGGTCTCCCTTTTTGAAGATGGGGATGACCGTGGCTTGTGACCATAGTTTTGGCAAGGTGCTGGTCCTGAAATATTTTTCTTTTTTTTAAATTTTTATTGGTTTTTAAAACAAACATAAACACAAACATCAAAAACCAAGCCATCTTCCATATATATTACATACAGTGTGCCAGTTGGTTTACAAATTGTTTTGTGCTTCCATTTCGTAGTCTTGAATTACAATTACATTGTATATATTCTCGTATTTTCAATCTAGTATTAAATATATTAAGATCATATTTCAATCATTTGACTATATTTTTATTCTTGAAATATTTTTCAAAGTTTATGCTCCAGAGGTTTGGCTATGGCAGTGGATAGCTTTTTAAGAAGTAGGCACATATTTTGTCCAGTCCAATAGATAGAGATGGTTTTAGATTGTGCAGTGCTTTTCAACAATGTCTTCTGTAAAATCGATATGTATTAGAATCATTGTAGTTGTCTGTGGTTCAACTAGAAATACTGGCTTGATCCATTGCTGTTTACAAATACTGAGCCAAAGAATGTGTTAAAGAGATTTGCTTTGATAATGTTGTCATTGCAGTCTTTGCCATGAGGTCCTTTCAGGGGTGGGATGGAACTTGAGTCTTTTATTTTGTTTTTACAAAATTGTAGAAAGCACAGGTGAATTTTTCCTTAGAAGGTTTTCCTCTTTGTTTAATGTGATAATAAGTGCATTCAGTTTTTATCTGGAGGTATAGATTTGTGTATCGGCTTTTTGAAGTTGGCAACATGACCAGATTTGTTTTTTCCGCCAAAGTGATTTTTTGGGATTCAAGCTTCCTTATTGTATTGATGGTTAATCTGTTTTTTCCTGATAATAGGAGTTTACTATTGTACATATAGTTTGAGGCGCTTTTGATTTCTTGTAGAAAGAATATTGTTGTAATGGTCTTCAACAGAATTGCATCCAGTGAATAGAAATTGCAGTCAAGGGAAGAGAGATCATTGATTTAAGATCATAGCTGCCTTTTTTGAAAGTTATAATTGGGGATTTTGTCGTGATTAATTTTTTCTGTGGACATATGTTGAGACAAAAGTCAATCATGTTGTGGTCACTGTTGGAAAAGGGTTCTTTCATTTGTATTCTGTAAATTGAATTCAAAACTATTGCAGAAGATGAGATCGAGGCAGCTGTTAAGGCCCTGTCACACTGGCCGACGGATGCAAAATGTTTCTGTAAAAAGGACACAGCAGACGAGAAAAAATGTTCCATCCATTGTTATCCGCTCTCAAAGGGGCAAAAATTTGCATAACCAGAGCGACAACACGGAAAGGAATGGATGGGGGGAGGACGTAGGGCGGATGGAAAGCGGTTGCTCCATGGAAGCCTAGCGGATGGAAGTGGATGGGAGCAGATGGCACATCTGCAAGGCTTCCGGGGGAGTGCAGCAAAGCAGACACGGAAATGGAAAGAGCAGATGCAGAGCGGAGGCCGAGCGGATGAAACAGATGCAGAGCGGAAGCCGAGCGGATGAAGCGGATGCAGAGCGGAAGCCTAGCAGAAGCCTAGCGGATGCCTAGCGTTCACTGTGCATGGCGGTAGGATGCATTGCGTCAGCCCGCGGATATAAAGGGAAGCAGCTCCAAGCAGGTCATCATTCAAAGGAAAGACCTGCTTCCAGACACAGCTCTCCAGCCAGCCAGCCAGCCAGCCAGCAGGCAGCAACCCAACAACCATGGGGAGAAAGGAAGCCTCTGCCATCTGCTGCCAGCCCTGGCAAGAGAGGACAGGACCACCCTCCACCCCCTGGCCCTGACCCTGCTTCTGCTGGGGCTTCTGCTGCCCGGCCTCGATCTTCTGATGCTGGGCTTATGCTGATGCTGCTTCTGGAGGTGGTGCTTCTGCTGATGCTGCTTCTGGTGGTGATGCTTCTGCTGGTGCTTACTCTGCGGGCGCTGCTCCTGGTCCGGCTCGTGCTCCTGGTCCTGCTAGTGCTCCTAGTCCTGCTGGTGCTCCTGGTCCTGCTGGTGCTGCTGCTGCTGCTGGTGGTGGTCCTGCTGGTCTGCTTTTGCTGCTACTGTGTGTTGTTGCTGCTGGTGTGGTGATGGTGTGGAGGAGCAGCCCCTACAACCTCAAAGCCCCTCTGATGAGGGCCCATATGGCCCTGCCAAAGGGAGGAAGAGGCAGACGCGTGAACGGGAGAGGAGGCAATACAACATAGAAGAGGAACATGAGCAGGAGGTGCTGGACTGGCTGAGGAGAAGAACGAGTATCTATGGCGGAGGGACACAGGCTCTCTCGAGACACCAAAAAGAAAGCAGGCTGCTTGGAGAGAGAAGGCGGAGAGCCTGGGCTACACTTCGGAGGTGCTCCTCAGCTGATGGAAGCACATGCACACCTGGTACGGGAGCTGCACCTCAAAAAATCTGGCCAGGCCGCAGCACAAGCTGACAGACGAGAGACCTACGTGATGGCCAGGTGCAGCTTCCTGGAGGGTGAGATCCACCACCGAGGAGCAGCCCCTCTCACAACCCTTCTCTCAGGCAGCCTGCTGAGAACCAGTCCTCTTCTGGCAGAGATCAGCTCCTGTCTCCAGGCAGGTGTCTGTGGAGCGTGCCACAACGGAGACCCCCCCGACAGCTGCACTACCCACGGCGGAGTGCGTTGGAGGACCCCCTGATACAGTGGGAGAAAGGAGATGGCACTTCCACCAGAGCCCAACCTGCATCCACCCCCAGCTCCACCTCCACAGAAAGGCAGAGAGGCAAACCGGAGGGGCAAGCCACACTGTCCTGCTGGAGATAAGAGACACCATCAGGAGCAGCGCAGATCTCTTCTCTCAGCTGGTACACCGACGCCCATCCTCAAACTGCAAGCCCTTCCTTACCTATGTCAACCAGACCCTCATGAACATGGCGGAACCCAGTACCAGGTGGTGAAGGACAGGATCACCGATCTTCTTCACAACCCTCCAAGATCAAGATGAACCTGCTCCCACCAAGTCCAGGCCTGCTGCACCAACCCAGGTGATGTCACTGCCTTCCAAGGCTTTCCACAGGCCCTACCCTACCAAGGCTACGGCTACCAGGAGGTCCAGCAGCAAAGGCAGCCCTTCCCAGTCCAGGCACAGGTACATCGGAAGCCCACCGGTGCCATTGATGGCACGATGCCACCCACGCCACCGATGCCACCGACACCAGTCCTCACCCAGCTGCAGACCAGACAGCCCCACTACACTGCTCCTTCCTCCACCCCACAGCCAAGCCCGGCCTCAGAACATCTGTCATCAGTATTGAGGCTGAAACCCCATGTCATGGAGGAAGGGGCTCTCAACATCACAGGGCTGAGCCAGCTGTCTGAGAGCTTCCTCAACACACCGTCCCCTGTTGTCTCTCTCGGGGCCAGGCACCCCAGTGGCGCTTCAGACCAGCACTCCAGCAGCAGCCACCTACACAGCCCCTGGACCGTTCACCCCTGAGACTGGCGCCGCCTCCGAGTGACCAAGACAAGTGCCAGAGACTGGGCAGCGACCTGTTGACTATTTTTTGCTTTGGACACTTGACTGGGTAATTTTTCTTTCACAGCTTGTTATTAATAAAGATTATCTTTGGTCTTACACACTTGCTTCATTTATTTTTTGTCAATAAGTCCTTGGTGGAAACTTTTTAGAAATGGTTTAAGCCTTTGCATGCTTGTGGGATGGGTAAGGACAGCTGTGGGATGGGCAGGGATACCTTTGGATGAAGCGTGGGATGGGCAGATACCCTTGTTGATGGTAATAGCTGTGGGATGGGCAATGGGATACTTTGGGATGAGGATAATAGCTGTGGGATGGCAAGGGGATCCTTTGGATGGGTAATAGCTGTGGGATAGATAAACCTCCAGTGCAAGCATAGTGGACTGGATGGTCCACCCTCCCAGGTGCCACACCTATGGCCCTTTATTATCAAAAAATAATGTAATCATTCATCCACACATGTAACATTAAACACAACTCTTTATTAAATGCCCCTGTTCATTGTAGGCCCACCCAACATACATGGCCCCATCTCATCAGTGTGATGAGACAGGATGAAGGAAGCATCCATTAATCATCTACCATCCTGTCTTGCCACTCCACTGCTCCAGCTGGGGAGTTGCACCAGTGTCTCAGGAGGTTGCGCTGCTTCTTTCCTTCATATGAAGCTCTGTTGGGGCCTTGCACATCCTCAGTGTCTATCAGTTTCGCCCTGCCTCCATTCCCAGGCTCCATTTCCCATTGCCCTTGTTGGAGGTCCCACGAGCCTGTTCTGCAAGACTGGCGTAGCGGGTGTGCATGAGATTGTGCAGGATGCAGCAACTTCCACGATTCCTCACATCTGTGGGCGATGCTGCATGGTGGTGAGAAAGTATCTGGAACCTGTTTCGGCAGGATGCCAAAGGCATTCTCCACCACCCGCCTTGCCCTGGACAGCCTGTGTATTGAAAGATCCTCTCTTCAACGGGTGAGAGTTCTGGAGGTGTAGGTCTTCCATGAGGTAGGGTTCTTGAGGGAGAAGGTGTCATCCCCCACGATGAAGTAGGGCACATCTTGCGTGTTTGTTGGGCAGGGATCTGGATCTGGGAAGCCCATGATGAGGTTGCGTTCCAGCCCCCTCCTTGAGGTCACTGGCCGTGTAATAACCTGCGGCATCTGAAGCTGACCCGTTGCCTGAAGCATCGATATACATGAACTTGTAGTCAGCATCGACCATGGTGAAACAGTGATGATGCTGAAGAAGCCCTTGTAGTTGAAATAAGTGGACCCCAACTTGGCTGGAGCTTGCAGGCCACATGCTTCCATCTATGGCCTCCAACGGTGCTGGGGAAGTTCCACCTCTGATACCACTGCTCTGCAACTTTCTTCATCCTTCTTCAGTGGAGGGGCACTGGAGGAGTCCTTCAGGTATTCTTCGATGATGGCCTGCACCACTTCTTCTGACCACAATGCTGATGGGTGTTGTGTGGCACCTCCAGCCGCTACTGCATGCTCCTGTAGGTGGTCCTGGGCCAGGTGGCGCAGGAGTCCAGTGCACCTTGAGTCCAGGGTCCAGGCTGGGCTGGAAGTTGGTGCTCTGCTTGGTCAACCTGGGTCTCAGCCGGCTCACAACTTCATCAAACATGCTGGAGGCATCCTCATGACGTTCTGGAAGTGCACGAGGTCTTTGTTCCTCAGCTCCACCATCAGCTTGTTGTAACAGTCCATACTCTGCTCTTCTCCTGACCCATCTTCGGACCCAGACACTTCTTGGCCACCTCCTTTTCTTCCCATAGAACAGTTGAAAGAGCCTGTAGATGGCTTCGCGCTGTTGCAGAACAATGGCGCTACCAAAAGGACTGTGTTACAATCCATGGTGAGACATCAATGGATGCTGTAGAGAGCAAGAGCCAGCATGAAGGCTGCAGATGTCTGCACACAGGGTTGCTGGACTGAAAGTGAGATCCAGGTGAGTTCCTCCCCCTTTTTTATAGCAATATAGGTTACACTATTTTGGTCCTTTTGCATCCTGTAGCATCCTCTAGACATCCTTAATATCCGAGATAGGTCCCCTCTGCGAATGTTTTTTCTTTTTAACATGCTTTTGTATGCGAGCTGCATCCGCTTTCATCCTTTCTCCATCCGTGCTACTAACGCTGCGCGTCCGTGCCGCGTTTCGTTCGCTTCCTCGTTGTGTCCATTTTCCGCTGGAGCGGATTTAAGTTGCGTGGATGCGCAGCGGATGCCTAGTGGATATAGCAGACGCGTAACGGATGACAACGGATGTAGAACGGATTTTCCCCGCAAGCGTTGCGGATGCAGAACGGACGCGTTGGATACATGTTTCCGCTCAAAAAGTTTTGAGCAGCTCAAAACTTTTGAGGCGGATGGAACTCAGTCGACGGATGCTGGGACGGATAAGAGGATGAAAACACGGACGGCAGTGAGTACAGAACGGAATGAATGGCGTTAACAATGGATGGCAAGTGTTTCTCTCCGTTTACATCCTCTTTCCATCCGTTGGTGCAGTGGACATGGGCTTAAAGGTCTAGTGTTGTTGGTAAGAAATTGTTCCAGTCCCCAGATTTGTTACTGCATTGTATAAGGTTGCATGTGTGGGTTCAGTTGTACATTCGTTAAGGGTCCAGTTAATATGAGGTAGATTGAAGTCACCAAGAAAAATAAAAGCGTGTGGGCAGGATGCTGTCCATTGTCCATGTTAATAGTGCATTTAGCTTGTTTGCATGTTCGATTTCATAATCAGGGGCTCTGTAACATAGTAAAAACCAAAATGTGATATTTAAGGACAGTTCACAGACGATGGTCTCAGGAATAGCAAGCTCCTGTGTAACTTGGATGTTTTTTTGATGTAGGACTTTCTATAGAAGATAGCAACACCACCTACTCTACAGATTTCACGTTCTGATTGGTAAACCTGATAGTCTCTTACTGAGGTAATGGAGTCAGGGAGAGATATGTTGAGCCATTTTTCACAGACAAATATAATGTCGAATTTAGCTGTATTTAGTAAGACTTGAAGCTGACTAAAGTATTTCATAGTCCCAGTTGGGCTCTCTGCATATTTTTGAACTTTATTTTGCAGAGCAGAATAGTGGTTTGGAATTCTCTGCTGAATCCAATGGGCTTTTTGTTTATTTGTTTGTTTCTGTAAGTGTTCTTCCTCATTCATGTTAATGTATACTCCTCCTCCCATCCTTAAACCAGCAGAAAAGTGTACAGGTAGAGCTTGACTTACAATCACAACTGGGACCTGAACTTCCTTTGCAAAGTGATGTGGTTGTTAGGTAACTTGTATCTCTTTTTGTGACCTTTTTCTTTTTGATTATTAAGTGATTACACAGCCGTTAAGCAAATTGACTTACCCCATTGATTTTACTTGTCAAAAGGTCGCAAATGGCAATCATGTGACCCTGGGATGCTGCAACTCTTGTAACCATTTGCTGATTGTCAAGTATCTGAATTCTGATCATATGACCGTGGGGATGCTGTGATGGTTAGTTTTTAAAAAAATATCATTGTAACTCTGAACAGTTATTAAATGAATAGTCAAAGTGACCAGCATAATTTGCATTGCTGTTACAGCCAAATTTTCACCTTCCTCTGAGCATGTTGTCTGTATAGATGTCCGATGGAACAATTTAAGAAGAGTAATTGGTGGATTTTCCCAGTCTCATTTCCTTTCCCATTCCACATATTCATCTGGTTGGAAAAGTATTTATCAGTTGTCCTCCTTAATATATGGTGGGAAGGTGTGGGGAACTGTGGCTAAATGCAAGGTTTTGGGGTTTAGCCACCTTTCAAAATGTTTGACAGACAGGTAACAAACATGAAGATATTCATCCATTAATCTGTCACTCATGTTAGATCTGAACACAAGTCTACCCATTTTCTAAAATAAATACATTAACTGAAAACTGACATCTAAAAAGAAATGTAAAGTGCTCCCGTGGCGGATTGAGAATGAGGCAGTCTACATGATCACAATATCTTTAAAAATGAGAATAATTATCTCAGACATGCATGCCAATGTATTCATTCACATAGATTCAAAAGAAAGTGCAGGGGTGCAAAGAGAAATTCTGCTGAATCATATCAAATTAAAAAACTTCATATCTGAAGGCAGAAGTAAACTTCCCTAGAATTTACCCAAAGCAGTATGCTACTGTAGTATATTGTTTTTCCACAGAAGTCTGCTACCTTGGATCTGGAAGTTTCATTTTGCTCTTCAAAAACCCATGGAACTGTCTGATTATAGCCGTGTCATTAAGAGCAGTCAGAAAGGAACCAGAATCACACATAGACTTTTTTCAGTCTAGCAGAAATCTCAAAGTATGCAAATGATTACTGCACCCGATTTTCTTTTTCTAAATAAGAAGAAATTTTGACTTCTGGAAATGTGCAAACTGCCTTGCAGAACCCTGTCTGAAGCCTTCTGAGTGTGCTGAACCTCAACTTACAAACCCCACTGACTATTCTTTCGGATGTGGAAAAGCCCAAGGGTTGGTGTAGTGCAACCCACCTGGAGAGCGCCAGATTGGGGAAACCTTGTTCCTATTAAAATATTTTGAACTTCCCGTTATTGTGTATTATTGCTACCTAGGAACGATGAGGAGGGAGATTCTAATATATCTGGGATGGAATGTTTTCATTTGGCTACCTTTGGAAATCGCCCTTCGTAGGGCAAGGAAAAGTCCCGCCGGGAAAGTGACAACTCCTTTGCTTATATGAACCCAACACAAAGTTGTGAGTGGGAGCCTCTGCACTTTGTGCAGGAAAGGAACTGGGGGAGGAGAAAGCTGCACTCGCCCCCCCATCCCACTAGGTCGCTGCTCGAGTGCCTAAGTCCTCTCCTGCTGTGACCACCCCGCCTGCGACCGGCCCCGCCTGCTCTGCTCCTCCCCTTCGTCCCTTTCGCGGCCGCTTGTGCCTCGATCTGTCTGCGCCTGGACTCGGGGGTGGGAAACCATGGCGTCCAGCGAAGAGGATAGCGCCGCCGGCAACGGGTCGATGGAAGAGAAGGAGAATGGCAAGAAGGTGTTTCGGCCTCGCAGCTCGGTGACCACAGCCTGGCTGATCTTCTACAACATCACCATGACGGCCGGGTGAGCGGGGTGTTGCAGATGGAACCGGCGGTGGGTCGAACACGGAACTGTTCCTTCTCTCCGTCCCAGGGCGAAAGGCTTTCTCTCCGAACTACGGACGGGGCTGTACCTGTTGGGCACTGTGGTGAGGGGAAAAAGGGGGCGGCAATGGCGGGGCAGCGCGCGCGGCGGCTGGGGGATAAGCCCTGGCTTGCTTGCATTGCCTAATACGGTGCAGACTTCCAGCAAGACGAGCACGTCATCCCCTCGAGCCTGCCGGAGAGGTTAAGTATAGCCCGAGCCCGGAATGCCGGCCGGGGGTTGTGGAATGGGACAGACTGCTTCCCTCGGCATAATTTATTGCGGTGGCCGCCAAAGACAAGAGTATGTTCAGTCGGCGCTCGGCCCCCTCCCACTGACTCGAGCCGTCTTTCTTCGATAGCACCTGCCCCGGCCACATGGCCGCGACAACCCGAGCCTGAGGTGAATCAGGGAGCATTTAATCCCAAACCTCCAGGGTGAGGTGAGGGTTAGTGGACCTTAAAGTTGGACTTCTAACTTTGTTACAAAGTTGTAACTTCGTTCGATATCAGCTTAGCCAGTTGTGTTGCTTTAGCTGATTTTAGAAACATTCCTTGGCGCAGTGGTTCAGCTGATCACCATGGTTTGTTTGAACATCACCTATTGAATAAACCATAATTTCATATCCCATGTGATGTGTACTTTGAAACTCTTCTGAATGAATGTTAAATTAAGAGATGTTCTGTTCTATATGTAAATGGGTGACTCCAAATCTACAAATCTGATTGGCCAAGAAAACTAAGCATTGGATTGGGTTCATTAGGAACCAATCACAAGAGCTGCTGAAAGGCGGCCAAATTTAAGGAAAATGCCATAACGGCTACACAAAGGCAGAGCCAGCAGTAAAAAAGCCTGGCCTCGCTTCAGCCAAATGTTCCTGTTAGTTACTGACTAAGTGTGAATAAAGCCTTTTGTTGTTGGAACCCGGTCTACCTCGTGTGTTTTCCGAATAAAACATGTTACTTCTTCCATAATAGATATAAATGACAATAGAATGTTGTCCCAAAGAGAAGGCATCCTGCCATTATCAACTCTATTTCTGCCTGAGCATATTTTCAGTACTTCAAATTATTTAAAAGGTTGGGGGAAAAAAAAACATTCTCCATTCCACCCCATTTTTTTCTTTTTGGATGCTTCATGTTCTTCAACATGTCAAGCCCAAAACCAAGAATGTCAGTGGTCATAATTCTTCCAAGGTCTTTGTTTCACATATCTAGACAAAATCTTCCCAGATTGACAACTCTGCCTGAGGACCCATCTTTATTATTACCTTTATTGTCAGAGTACAACATGTGTACAATGAGATTGGCTACACCTACAGGATATTCTATATCCCTTTATTAGGGAGGGGCTGTCTTCTCTCTTTCTGTAGTATTATTCTAGAGTATTATCCTCTTATTCTTCTAGAATGCACCCTCTTTCTCCTGAGAATCCATCCCTAACTACAGTCCATCACAAGCATTAGTGAATCCAACCTTTGTGATTTATGATTCTGTTTCTATGCAACTGCTTCTATACTTTTAACCCCTAAATTACATCTATAGTATCACTAGTATCTGGCTTGATTTGTTTTATTTTATTTATTTATTTGTATCCTGCCTTTATTATTTTTAGAAATAAGGCAGCAAACCTATCCAACATACCTTCTTCCTCCTATTTTCCCCAAAACAACAATCCTGTGAGGCGGGTTGAACTGAGAGAAAATGATTGGTCCATGATTAGCTTTTATGAGTAAGGCAGGACTTGAATTTATGGTCTTCTACTTTCTAGCCTAGTGCCTTAACCACTAGACCAAAACTGATACACGGAAGATGTGTCTTTCTACTATGTATAAATTATTTACATTTGCTATTTATAAGCAGTTAGTTAAAACAGTCCATAACTTGGTGCCTTGTAGAACCTTACTCTTTGTCTAAAGTTATTGTAGGATTATATGTATAATATAATCTTCAGTAACTTCACATCTTCATGTGTCTTCAGTAACATTCCCCACAAAATCTTTGGTTTCAGATTCAGTTTATTGCACTCTACAATAGTATGCTTAGGTTGGACACGTTATGAGGAGCTTCTATTCCTAGTTAAGGCTAGGTCACACTGGCCAATGGATGCAAAACATATGTAAAAAGGACACAGCGGATGAGCA
>BHFT01047236.1:0-14673 GCA_004320025.1 Laticauda laticaudata | reverse complement strand
ATTGGCGAAGATGTACCCCAATATGAGTCCGAAGTGCTGGAAATGTAAAAAAAAAGAGGGAACCTTTTTTCATATGTCCTTCCTGTTAGGGATTTTTGATAAACAATTATTTTAAAAAGTGAAGTATATAACAATACATATACTAACAGCGGCCAGATTAGCTTTTGTCAAGGTTGGAAGCATCCTCAAATACATGCAGAAGATATGATTATTCAAAAAAAATTCTAATTGCGCAGAAATGGACAGATTAACTCTAGCACTAAATAATAAAAATACTTTAATATATTATAGTAGTTGGAATAGTTTGTATAATTGGCTAGAACAAAGATAGATTTTATATTATAAGGCAAAAAAGAACAAGAATAAGATAAACTCATATGAGCGATATATAAACACTTGTAAGGACAATATGGCATAAATTAAGGGAAGAAAAGATTTTACAAACTGTCGAACATGAGCAATTTTTAATTGTTTTCTATTCTTTTTTTCTTTCTTTCTTTTTTCTTTTCCACCTTTTCATTTGTGTTTGTTGTTGATGTGTTTTTAATTGTAAAACTAATAAAATTTGTTTTTTTAAAAAAAGAAAGAAAGAAAATTTGACCGCATGACAAGTTGCATCAGCTAAGAATTCAGCGGAATTCAGTGGAATAAGGCTGCTATAAATTTAGCAATATCTTGGTGCACTCTAATGTTGGCATTAGGGACATGTTCCTGTAAGAGACAGAGCCATCTGAGAGAAAAACGGGTAAAGAAGGAGGCTGCCGTGGCTACTCTGATGGCCCACGTGTCAGTCTGATGGGCCCTGCATCGGGCAAGCTCAGCCTGTTTTTCCTCTGGCTTTAATGCCTCCAGTGCTTCACTGGGAAAGGAGGATAAGGATGCTAATCCGCTATAGGTTCGTCTACCTCGGGAGTATTCAACAATTTTGAGAAATCAGGGGCCAAATGAAAATATTTCCTGTCATATCCCCTGGGGGGTAGGGTACGCTACTGTAGACACCCATTGTTTCTGTACCAGGTCCGAAAACATGTGAGAAACTGGGATCACATCTGCCTTGACTACTGGTTGGTTGAAAATTAGATCTTCTGGTCCCTCTTCTGAAGGGGTTTGGAGTGGTAGAAGGGGTCGACTTGTTCAGGCGCGCAATGTTTTTTTGCCATAAACAAGAGAGATCTGAAAAGTTGTGGGTGGAATAAGCCTGTAAATACAGGTTGATCGGGAACAAGGCCCTCATCTCAGACATTCCCTTTCTAAGGGGTTCGCTTCCATCAGGGCTCGTTGTCATGTATTGATCCTGATTCAATCTGTTCCATTTGATCAATTTGATCCACTTCTTCCTCTTCCTCCTCAGTAGGCCTTTGGAGGGGCGCTTCCCCTTGAAAATATACCTGGGTATAGTGTTGCTCTGACCTGGTCAATGACCTCAATGATTGGGATTCATATCAGAGCAGTTACAGGATGTTTCCCTGGTCAGAACTGCATGTTGAAGACCTGCTGCAATTCCCTGGTGGATTGCCAGCTCCATCCAGGCTTCATCCTCTCTGGACCTTCCTCAGGAAGAATGTTGTCCTGTTGAAGACCGGCATCCATTGGAGTGAATGTAGCTCTGGGAGCCCTTCGCGTGGTCAGTTCCGGGTAACTGGGCCTGTTGGCTCTGGGAGTCAAGTTGTGCCTGAATGAGAGGGAGAGATCTAGGGGGAGAGGAGGGGGGAAGAGGTGGATGGATCTGGACTGGGGAGGGAAAGTCCTGTGAGGCCCTGTTTGCCTCCCATGTGCATTTATCTATCTGCTTTTCTAATGTTTATTGTGCCTGTTGGCATCCCTTTCTGAAGCTTTAGAATTCCCTTTAGCCTGCTTAGGTTTGTGCTGAGATTTGGCTTTGACCTTCAAGGATGAGGTCTGAGAGCTGCTACTACCTGCCATTTTGACTGAAGGAATTATAGTGTGCTTGTTATTCAATGCAATACTGTGAAGGTGGTTGGCATGCCCAGGGACCTGATTTAAGAACAGAACAGTTGCTCTGATAATGTTTTTATCCCCCCCTTTTCTCTTTTTTTTAATACCTATCTATAATGAGTCATATCTCAGTAATAATATTTTACTGATATTAAAATATTATACCGAATATATTATTATTATTATTATTATTAATAATAACAATAACAATAACAATAACAATAACAATAATAATATTATATCACTAATATATAGCTACATGTGTATGAATATCAATTAAATAGCACGAGGCTAAAATGTTGAAAAACCAAACAGCCAAATTGAGAACACCTAAAGGCCCAAGTTGACAAAGGTGGAGGCCTTCAACAGCTTCCCTGCACAGGTGGACACAGGCCTCGGTGCTCGCTGTTGTGCTGCTGGGTTGATTGGGCTGTGAGGGTTAAGCCAACAATTTAAATGTAGGAATAGCCTCAAATGTACTAAAAACAAGATGAGGGTATAATGATCGCAAGTGTTCCTAAAGAAAATCTCTGCTCGGAAAGAAAGTACCTCACACAGCACAAAATGAAATACAGTCAGTGTGGCCACGAGGTCTTTTTAAGAAAAAATGGCCTCTGGCCATTAACCTTTTGGCACGCTCCCCAGCAGCAAACTCCCATCGTGTGAAGGAGTAGCCTCTGAGGGCTCTTCCTATAAGGCTAAATGGCGAGGAAGGATGGAAGGACTAAGCGTTTAAATCTTCCATCCCCAGGCAGCATTCAGAGGGGGGGAGGAAAGTGATCCGATTCCGTTGTGAGCAAAGAGTTCACTCTGCTGTTCAGATGAAAAAAATTCTTTGGCTATCTGTCAGAATGGCAGGGGTAGAAAGAGCGTTTGTGGGGAGGGGGCGCGGAGCAGCGGCGAAGCCTCCCTCCACTTTGGGGCGTGAATCAGCGCTTCCCTGTAATGTGAGCGATCTCTGACTTCCTGATGTTAAAGAGCCAACGTCAAGAGATCGTAACGCAATTAGGAGGCTAAAGAGTCCCAAAGACAAGCTGATCAATTTTCCAACCTGCTAGTAAAGAAACAAATTTTCCTGTTTCGGCCAAGGAAGAATCACAAGCACTGCCTATCTTTCACGAGGCTGACCAAAACTGAGGAACGCTGGGAAGGAGTCCCGTGGAGGAGGAGGAGCATTCCAGAAATTAAGCCCAGCCTAGACGTGCAGAGACTGAAGCACCTCCCAATACTGGATGCTCTGAACACCTCATAGGAGAATAAAGCATTTTTCTTACAGCATGGTAATAACTTCAGATAGTTTCAAGTGACAACAAATATCTGTACCTTCATTTTAAAAAATGTTCTGAAGTAGCTAGCAGCATAGCAAGCATATATTCATTGTCTTACAGAACATTACCCAGAACTGATTTAACTAATGTTTGTGGATTGTTTTTCTTGCCCTTGTTCCAATTTACTCAAACTGGAAAGCAAAATCTAAGATGTCTTGGTAATTAGAGTGAAGACCTAAGTAATTTCACCCAAGCATTCAGGTCTCTGTACCAACATTTACCAGTAGATATCAAGCATTTATCCTCAACATTACAGTGATTAACCTCATGGTAATAATACTTAGATAATTAATATAGAATTCCATCTAAAATTAAAAGTGGCAATTGATTGCCCTGAAGAAACATGTTGAGTTATACTGCTCAATTCTTAAGGGACATCTTAAGTATTTCAGCCTGTGGTAGTGTGAATATTTATTTAATATTGCAGGAAATGAAGGACAACATTTTTTATGTTTATTAAGCTTTCACATCTAAATGAATATTAATAGTTTACTAACAGCATAATAGAAGCTTAAAAACTCTTCATACTTTTGAATGAATGTCCCTTTAATTATCAGTGATGATTCCATAAAAAGATCACATTGTATAGTTTTAAGAGACCTTATTTCATAGATTACACAGCAACAATGCTGATAACTTGTTCAAAAAGCTTGGCAACCATGAAAATGATTCATCTCTGGCATTTTGCTATGTACATCGCATGTAAACAATAAAAAGTATTTTAAAAAAAATAGAATTGTGGTGGTGCATTAGCTCTGATACTCTTTATTCCCACCCAGCACTGACATGTGATCTGACTACAACTGCTGGCAGTAAAAATTACTTGCAAGATGGATTGATTGATAAATTGATTGGTTAAGTGCATTCAAGTCAATGTCAGTGATCACATGGGTAGATTCTCTCTGGAATGACCTGCCTTCAACTTGGCCTTTTAGACTTCTCAGCACTGCATTCATTGTTATTGTAATCAAATCGATCTACTTTGCTGCTGATCATTCTTTTTCGTTTTTCCTTTAACTTTTCCAAATATTAAAGTCTTCTAAAGGGAACTTGGTCACCATACAATGCAGTCAGAATATAAGAAATCGTGCCTCAATTTAGCAATTCATTGTGTATGGTGCTACCTCTTTACTAACTCTTCACTAGGTTGCCTGCATTGTCTTATTTTTTTAATGAAGCTGTGAGTTCAAATGTAGAAACAGAATGCAAACAGAAACAAAAATTCTAAGAACATCTACAGTAGTTGCAAAACATCATGTAACATTGTAACATAGCCGCTTACCTGCACAAATTCCCTTACTCTAAATAGAAATCTAATAAATAGAATAAAAATGGTCTGAGCTCAAATAGATTTGGAACATCAGTGACAAAAACCTAAAATGATTGAATTGTTAAAAATATTAAAATAATAATGCCAATCCTGCAAGGATATTCTAAAAGCATCAAACATCAATATCTGCCTATCCCAGGTCCATGGAAAGGATTCAACAGACGGATAAAAATATCAAATCCAGTCTCAACATCTGGCTGATTGTGTGACGAACTACAATGCAAATAAAATTATACTGAGTGCAACACTGTCATACTTTAAATTCCCTGAATTTATCTGATGATTATCTGATGAAAGTCTGATCTCCATATGTTATATTGTTTAAGTTATTACTCTCTGCAGTTCCATTAGAAGAGAATATACATAGCTCAGAGTTGAACTGTGGATTCCTCAGTTGTCTTTATTGCTCGCAGATGTTTCATTAAATCATGGTAATATCATCAGTATGTTAATGATGTACGATACATAGTTCGATAATGAAATATCAGCAAGCAAACAATCCAGCTGAGAAAGCAACAGCAATAGCACTTATATAATCACTTCATTGTGCTTTACAGCACTCTCTAAGTGGTTTACAGAGTCAACATGTTGCCTTCAACAATCCAGGTCCTCATTTTACCAACCTCAGAAGGATGGAAGGCTGAGTCAACCTTGAATCAGTCAGGATCGAACTCTGGCAGTAAACCAGAATTGGCCTGCAATACTGCATTCTAAACATTATATCACCACAGCTCTTCTCACTAAGGACTCCATCTTTTTGCAATTGCCAGACACTTCCTTCGCTATTCCCATATTGTTAGACAAAAACCACTATTCTATTTCAGAGCTCATAAAATATCTATAGCTATTAATATATTCATAATAAGTAATTTTATATTTTAGTGCCTTCCGCTCTCTAAACAATTAAAGAACATTAACAATGGATTTCTACTTCTATTCATTCAAATATATTATTTGCCTCCAATATTCATGCAACAATATATAAGTATATCTGCTTTACTAGTATGTAAACATAATCTTGAATATACTTTAATTCTGAAAAATGTATTAATTATAAGCAAAATATTATTCAAAGGGAGCTTTGATTTTATACTTTATAGCCGTGATGGTGAACCTATGGCACATGTGCCACAGATGGCATGTAGAGCCATTTGTGCGAGCACGTGAACCTCAGGCAAACTTACCTCATTGCACATGTGCACATCTCACAGCTGATTTTTGGCCTGTTTGAGGCCTTTTTCGGCCTCCCAGAGACTTGAGGACAGCTTCTGCAGCCTTTGCAGGCCAAAAAATAAGTCCATTTCTTCACTTCCTGAATTTCTGAAAATACCGGAAATGATGAAACGGGCCCATTTTTCAGCCTGCAAAGGTTGCAGAAGCTTTCCTCAAGCCTCTGGGAGGCTGAAAAAGGCCTCAAATGGGCCGAAAATCAGCTGGGAGACACAGTGCAGGTAAGGGGGTGGTGGGAGGGATTGCATGCACATGCGCAGGGGAATGCACATTGCCTTCTGGATGCTGGCACACTAGCACAAGCATGTGAGCACACACACAATTTTTGGAACAGGAACTCAAAAAGGTTAGCCATCACTGCTTTATAGCCTGCCCCAATATTGAACGAATCTTGCCAGAATGTAGCAATGAATGAAATATGTAATAATAAAATGCAAAATGACAAAATGACTATCTCACTCAAATTAGGTGGTAGCCAAGACCTCAACATAATAATACAGCTTTTGCTTCATTTATTTGGTGTATTTATTTATGAAATTACTATAGCTTTCCATTTCACCATTATAATTCTGGCTGGCTACCAGTAGTTATTCTCCAAACAAGAATAGTAACAAAGTGGAGACTGGACATTTCTTTAGAAAAAGAGGATGCTGCCATAGATGTGTCCTGTTATTTAGCCACACTCTGTAAATCTCATGGTAGAGTAGGGGTACAATGGATGAGCAGATGGATGGAGATATTCCATTATACCTGATATATACTGCCAGTGTGCCATACAGAGCTTTAAGAAACCCTCAGCACTCTGAATTGTGTCTGAAAGCCTATTAGAAATCAAAGATTTCTCTCTATATATTCATCTACCTATTTATCCATTTATTAAATTTAGAAACTGGCCAACTTCCTCACAGAGAGGCTCTGGATGATGTACAAATAATATGTAGGAACATAGTTGTTGCACTGGAAGAACTGTCCCATCAACAACCTAGCCTCAAGCAGGTTGTATCTACTGTATTTTTCTGAGTCATAGCCAAAGATTATTACACAATCATGATCAATAACTACAACAATTATTTCCAAAAAATATTTTCCCCATTTTTTGTTGTTTCCAAATGTCAATCTAGACAAACTTTTGCATTCTTTAAACTATAAATGAATTCTTCCAAAGGTTTAAGTCTTCTTGAAACTAATGGTGGTTCAAATGTCTCACAAAATATCTTGATTTGAAAATATCACAGAGAACCCAGTAATTTAAACAGAGATCTAAGGTAAGCAATAGATAAAAGAATAGCCTTTATCAGGAATCAAGAAAATTCAGGAAAGCTTTGAGGCATGACCACCCATAATATTTCTAGAACGTTCTATCTAAATAGTTAATTATTCTGAGTCCATAATGATGTGATTTTCTACCACCACTACCTCTAATTAAGAATACCTGACTATCAAAGAGTTCTTTGTGAAGATATCATTTTGAATATTAACTCATCCTTGGAGCATTTCCAATTTAGCTAATCAAACTGACTATCCAGCTATGTTTACTAAATGTTTTACACCAGTGAATATTCAGCAAGCAACATCCACTTAATTACTAATAATCATAATTAAATATTTCTATAGCACTCTAACTACTTTGATGTCTTCTTTTCAGACATTAAAAATTGTTCTACCCTGGGGAGCTCATATTCGTTTGCCTCATTTTATTTACCTGGAATTCCCATGTAATGCTTGCTAATGCCTTTAATGTTGGTGTAATGTCATTAACTGAAAGATCCATGCAATATTATATATACTCAGTATATAACTGCAGTAATTCCATTATGAGTGATAAGGTCCATGCCAAACAAAAAAAATTTTAAAGCATCAAATCTTTGAAAAGAGGATACTAATATATGGGGAATAAGCTATGAATTGTATAAATTATCTCTGTATAGAAGTTGGCTAAACCATAACAACTCTGCAAGAAGTTTCTCATTACAGGGGGAAGAGATGCCTATGTATCAATGCCCAAAAGCCTTGTTGCTCGTCCTTTGGAATAGACTCCTATTTAAATTTGTTCCTACCTTGGCCACTTTCTGGAAGATGTTGAGGATGACGATCTTGTATGGTTTATGGTTTTTAGTCTTTTCTATGTTTCTTTTTTTATTGTACTATCAGCCAATAAGAGTCTATTGGATTGGAGCAAGATAAAAACCAAATAAATATCTCAGTTTTCTTAATCAATTCATCTTTATTATGGTCACAGACTCACAAATAAAAGCATTAAAACAATACTAATCGTAAAAACAATACAAACAGATTAATATATTGCAATTGGTGGAGAATTAACAATGAGCAGTTAATGTTTGCCTAATTTTACATACAGCATAGCTGAATTTGGCCACATTCAGAGAAACTGCTTCATAGCAATTTGTTAACAGTAGTTGTATGCAAATCAGATGGCATTTTTCAGACATTTTATTAGATAAGAAGCTATACTTTATTTTCATCTCTTCAGCCAGTCATAAAGAATCAGGATGTATTCTTTAGTTTTATTTAACTTGTATTGCCTATTAAATATTTTGTACAACATAAAGATAAACAAAGGAGCTTAATGTGTTTGAAAATGCTCAGTTAAATGTCTATAAATATTGTGACAGAATACAATATCTCACAAAACTTTTGAAGTAATATTGAGAAGCTACTTTTCAGGTTCTGAACTGATAATTAATCTTTTAGAAGTGTTAATAGCAACTTTTCTTTCAGTACTACCACTTTTCTAACCCCAGTTCTGTGGTTATTACTTGTTAACCAAACAACTATAGAAAAAAATGAATAATTATGCTGCCTAGACATTTTTAAAAGGCAACTGGATTTCCTTGATTTTTTTTCCTTCAAAATATCTCCCCTCTCATCCATGAAGCCTCTTTGGTTCTGTCCAGAAATGAAGAAGTATTGGATGAGAAGCAAAACGTTTTTAAAGAAAAAACAGAAATAATAGCTTCCAGTTACACTCACAACTTCTGAAGGCAAGTTGTTCCACTGATTAATTGTTCTCACTGTTAAGAAATTTCTCCTTAGTTCTGGGTTGCTTCTCTCCTTGATTAGTTTCTATCTATTGTTTTCCTGTCTTGCCTTTTGGTACTTTGAAAAATAGGTTGACCCCCTCTTCTTTATGGCAGTACCTCAAATATTGGAACACTGCTATTATGTCACCCCTAGTCCTTCTTTTCACTAGATTAGACAATCCAATTCTTGCCATAATTCTTGACATGTTTTAGCCTTCATACCTCTAATCTTTTCTGTACTCTTTCCAGACTCCTAGCATCTTTTTTTATAATAAACTGGATGCAGTTTTATAAGTGTGGTCTTAATAAGGTTTTATAAAGTGGCACTAGTACTTCTATGATCTTGATTCCATCCCTCTGTTAATGAAGTCTGGGATTGCACTGGGTTGGTTTGTGTGTTTGTTTGTTTGGCTGCTGCTACACACGGCTAGGTCATATTTAATCGATTCTCCACTAGGACTCCAAAATTCCTCTCACAATTACTGCTATTGAACCAGTGTAAAACCTTACTTTTCTCTATATTGAATTTCATTTTGTTAGGGTTTTTTTTTTTTGTTAGCTAGGGTCCAGTGTTCAAGTCTGTCATAGATCCATTGTATCTTCTGAGGTGTGATGACCTGGAGCATGGCATAAAGGCAACAGAGTCAAATAAGCAAGAAGAGTCCCTTATTATCTCCAACTGTGCCCCCAATGTCCAGGTTACCTTCGGCTGGAGAAAAACTCTCCCAGGAACAGTCTTTAAGTGGAGGAAATTCAGTCCGAAAACAAAGTACATACAAACTGTAACTAAAAATCCAAACATACACGCTGCAGTAATTAACTTGACATGGCAGAAGGAATTGCAGACTTGAAAGCACAGCCAAAACACACAGGGTTGGGAAGAACCAGGAACACAGTACTCATCTCTAATGATCTAAGTGCTAGAGCCCACTATAACTATATAGGCAAAAAGGCATTAAGAGTTGTTAACCTAATCCTACGTAGCTTTTCTCTAGTAATATCACACTACTAACTAGAGCATACAAAACTTTTGCTAGACCAAACTTGAATACAGCTCATCCATCTGGAACCCACATTACATATCTGATATTAATACAGTTGAGAAAGTCCAGAAATATTTCACAAGAAGAGTTCTCCACTCCTTTACTCAGAATGCCTTATGCCACCAGACTTGAAATTCTAGACTTAGAAAACCTAGAACTACGCCACCTTCGGTCTGATCTAAGTATAGTATATAAAATCATACATTGCAATGTCCCACCTGTCAATGAATACTTCAGCTTCAACCATAACAATACAAGAGTACACAATAGATACAAACTCAAGATTAACTGCACCAAACTTGATTGCAGGAAATACAACTTCAGCAACCGAGTAGTCAAGTCTGGAATACTCTATCTGACTCTGTGGTTTCTTCCCCAAATCCCAAAAACTTCAACCTTAGGCTGTCTACTTTTGACCTTGCTCCTTTCCTAAGAGGTTTGTAGGAGGTGTGCATAAGCGCACCAACATGCCTACTGTTTCTATCCATTGTTTCTTTTATATTTTTCTTATATGTATCCATTTCATGTATTCATAACTATGTTTATACTTATACCTATTATCTTGTAAGAGATTGATAAACAAACAAACAAATAAATAAATAAATAAGCAAGTCTTGACAATGCCAGATAACTCACAATTTGCTCCCAACAGTTTGCTGTGCGCAACTTCCCTTTTTAAACACTGTGTTCCCAGCTTCAGCTAATGAAGGGAATCAGGGCCCTTTCCTCTCCCCCTAAGCCATGCAACTCATGTTGCTCCCTTCTCAGTTCCTCCCTGCATGCCCTAGGATGAAGAGAGGGTGGACCTGGGTCTTCCTCTGAATTCCCTCTGCCTTGCTCTACCTCTCCCCTGATCTGCCCAGCTGGACTTGCCCTTCCCCAGTTTCTTTCACAATCCACGGAACCACATTCCCACTCCCTGTCAGCTGTTTGTCCTCCCCCTCCGAATCAGACAGGGGCATGACATGGGGCATTGGCTACTCCTGCCAATTTAGTGTCATCTGAAAATTTGATGAGTTCCCTTCTATTCCATCATCTAAATCATTTATGAAGATACTGAAGAGTACTGAGCCTAAAACAGAAACTTGAGGTACTCCTCTGCTTACTTCCCTCTATATAGATGTATATATTAAGGACTACATACCAAGTGTAGTTTGTCTTCCAATTACAAATCCTTTTGGTGATGATGCTGTTTATCCCATATTTTTCTAGCTTACCAAGAAGTAGGTTGTGGTTCACTTTGTCAAATGCCTTACTGAAATCCAAGTATATGATGTCCACTGCATTTTTCTGGTCCATTAATTTAGTTACTTTGTCAAAGAATGAAATAATATCTATGTGATGACTCTCCCGAATGTTTTCCCAGATATCTCTCCAGATGTCAGTTCAGAGGACGATGAACCAATTCTGGGCATGTCAGAAGGAGAGTTGATCAATGGCTCTGAGAAGGATTTGTTTGAAGCACAGCTGCAGCAGGACAACCCTGAGATTTCAGGTGGGGAAAGTATGTAGCTACAGCCAGTCACTGATGAGGGAGAGAAACTGCCTTCTGCATGTAATCTGAGAACAGATAAGGCAGAGAAAAAGCAGAGGCAGTGAAGGTCAGCCTGATTACTCAAGAGGGGCTAGCCTTGCCCCTCTTGATGGGCTGCACCAAAAGTTGGCTGTTTAGCACAGCAGAGAGATGAAGATGACGTTGGAAATAATGTGTTCGTTTTTTAGCTGAGTGTTTCCGGATAATTGTGATCCTTACCTTGATTTGTATTGACACAGTATCTTGATTTGGACTGTGCTTTGTGAACTCTGGACTTTTTTGCCTCGTGAACCATCTTCATTGTGGATTTCGTTTTGCCTGGTGGGTTTGTCTTGTTTAGGAAACTTTCAAATGCCTTGTGGGCTCATTTGCTGTTGTTCTGTGGACTTGCATTGATCTGCTTTTGGCTGGACTTAATGGGATAGTTGTGGGTTTTTGGTCAAGGGAATTGCTGGGAAATATTAATAATTCAATTAAATCTCTGGGGGGGGTGTATGAGAGTGGGACAGTACAATTTATTTGGCATGATCTGTTTTTGACAAACCCATGTTGGGTTTTGGTTATAACTTTGCTTGCTTCTAGGTGTTAGCAGATCTGTTACTTGTTATCTTTTACAGGTTCTTCCCGGGTAGTGAGGTCAGGCTGATTGGTCTGTAGTTCCCTGGATCTGTTTCCTCTGCCCCCCCCCTTTTCTTTTTTAAGATGGGAACCACATCAGCTCTTCTTCAGTCATCTGGTAGTTCCCATCAGGACCTTTGAAAAATATGGTTCAAAGGTTCTGAGATCAAGTCTGCAAGCTTCTTCAGAATACTTCTATTCAATAAAGAATTCTATTCTAATCCATCAGATCCGAGTGATTTGAACTCATCTAGAGCATACAGATGCTCTCTTACCATTTTCTTGTTTATTTTAATTTGTATTCCTAGTCTGTCTTTTATAGTTACATTTTTGGTAGGTTGAAAGATGTGTTTAAAGCATCATAGAAGCTCAAACAAAACACTCTTCAAATTGTGAAAGAAGATGCATCTTTTGCAAGGGTCTGCACGCACAACCACTTCACTTTAGGTTTTTCTTCTCCCTATACAATACCTATGTTTTTAAAGAATTATATTTAGCACCCTGTTTTTACTGATCTCAGTTCCAAGTGCTAGTTGTCACTTTAAAATCTGTAAACATGCCCCAAATACATTTTCTTATTTTGTAATGTTGTTCTTGTGATAAAATTGAATTTGTTTTTAATAAAATTATGTTCAGCCTCATACGCTTTGTTGTTGATTTTACATTTTTAAAAAAGCATTCAGAAGAAAGCTGCAAGAATGCACAACTACTGGCTTTAATCAACTCTTAATTTCTAAATTATAATTGTAATGTGTCAGTTTTAATTTCTATGTGCTAACCACAGAACTTAAGGGAAGGAAACTAATTCTCATATCGCTCTGAATTTTAGATGAGCAAGCATAGCATTAGTGCAATATGAGAGAAACTCTTCCTATTCTCAAAATCAAATACATACAAAAAGCATCGTAAGTATCCTCATATCATCTGCTGCATTGTCCAATTTCCCAAGCGTTTTCATTTTGTTGACTTGTTCCCAAAACTCCATGTGATGTAAGTCTCTTACTGTAGTTAATGAGAACTCACAAAAGGGGAGTTGTGCACTGCTAGGCAAATAGTCGGCACTTTTCCATGAATAAATCAGTGGACGAAGTATAATAAATCAGAATGCCTCATGTCACTGAAGAGTAATATTGAATCAAGTTAACAACTACTTATTTTAATAAGGTACTTGAATACTTGATTGATTGTGAGAGAACTGCACATGTCTCTATGAAGTTACTAGAACACTTTCAATTACATAAACGCAGTGGAGGAGTGGTGACTCAGTATGTCAGCACCAGGCTAGGAAAACTGTCCTACACTGAAACTATTACTTCTGCTTTTACTAAGTTTTTCTTCTGCTCTCTAATTCCCAAATTTGAGGCAGTCTACAGATGGTCTTATACTGCTTCTTTTGAATCATGGCACTCAGCAGGGGAATCAAAAAATGCAAGATGGCAGGCACAGTGCCAGATTGAACCACTCACTTGCGAATGCCTTGAAGGTTTTAACATACACACATACGTAAACAGCACTATTCAGAATCTGGTGCCAGATTAACTTTTCTTCATAAAGGAAGTAATTTCTGAAAATTGCTTTGTGCACATGAAAGCTAAGTATAAAAAGGAAGGCTAGAGAACAGTACATTCTGATCCAGGAATGATTCTTCATTAGCAGTTTGTCACAAGTTAATGTAAGGCTTTCTAAAAGTTAACAGGTTTTTTTTTTATCAAAACAATGAAACTTTAGACTAATTTTATTTCTACTTTTTCTTTCCTCATCCTCTTTCAAAACTGAACTTAGTTGAAGGGCAGACACTTTTCCAAGCAGTGGCAGCCAAAACAGCAACGATCCCAATATATAGCAGGCCTAAGCAGCACATGGACTACCAAGCATATTTTAAAAAGTGACAAAGTCAATGCTGCTACCATTCAACTAAGCACAAAACAGCTGATCACAGCCTCCCAGATATTCTTTGTGGCCTGCAATTATTTCTAACTTAGCAGTATGGCCTTTCCCCACTACAAGTTGTCCAAGCTTGGTATATAGGCTGGACTTACTCTCTAAAACATGGACCAGCATGCAGTAACCACCTAATTAAGATCTGTTTCAAGTTGTAGAAAAGAAAAAGATAAATAGTTTGACCTAATTATTTACCAACAGGTTGAATAGTAAAAGCAGTGGGTATGAGCTGCACAGGAGGAAATAAAAAAAATCATTGGTGGAATTACATAGGAAAAGAGTTAGAAGAAAAAAATTGTGATGTTTTCTGTTCTGTATAACTTGGAAGAGTCCAAGTTGAACATTCTGATTGGCCAGAAAGGCCAAAAGCAGGGAGCTGCTTAAAGGCAGCAAAGTTAAAGAAACGCCATTGGCTATAAGCCAGCAGGCAAGCCTGTATAAAAAGGGCTGCTGCGGCTTTAGCCATTCGTTCCGTTACTGTTGCTTGTTTGAAATAAAGACTTGTTTACTGGAACCCGGTCTACCGCGTGTTTTTTCGGATGGAACACTGGCGACGAAGGTGGGATCGTCCTGAAGCAGAGACCGAGCACGCGGCAAGAAAACCACGCTAGAAGGGCTGGGTAAATAACGTGCGCCCCACTTTCAACCCAAC
>BHFT01047235.1:0-35911 GCA_004320025.1 Laticauda laticaudata | reverse complement strand
AACCAATCCACTTCTTACTTTACTGGGCCAATCAGAAGTGTAGTCTAGGAGTCAACCATTTACATATAGAACAGGAATCATTTAATAGAAACAGTTTAAGAACTGGATTTAAAGTATTATCGTACTATTAAAAATTCCTTCAAAGTGGGATTGCCTAAATGATAATTTTCTCCATGGTCCCTAATCTTGCAAAATTTTGTAACTTGAACAGGCCTAATAAAATATTTTTTCTTAATAACCAATTCTGGCAAGCATTTTGTTTATTGTTTATTTGTTGGTAAGAATGTTTAGTCTACTTTTCATTGAAAAGTAGTCAGCAAGCAGGGTATATAAAGCAAACCTATCAATGTATGTAGTACTGTTTATCTAAACAATTAACCCTTCAGCAGAATCTGTCTTCTGTCTCCATTGCTAATCTCCAGGGGTGAGATTCTACCAGTTCAGACCAGTTCTATAGAACTGGTTCTTACGATTCTGCACAGTTCGGAGAACCAGCAAATCACACCACTGGTCTAAGAGCAGAGCTGAACCTTCTTTAGGACTGGAGCTTCTATTTTTCGGTGCAGACTCAGGCAGCAGATTGCAGAAAGCTGGATCTGTGAGTGACTCTGTGATTATGCAAGCAACTCAATCTGCCTGCCTGCTTTGCCTTATCTGGGGTAAAAGTTGCTCTTTCTTTAAATTAAAAAAATCAATATTTACATAAACATTTACAATATTTACATACAAGCCATGGCCAGCCAGTCACATGACTACCAAGACATGCCCAGTGAGCAAGCCATGCCCACCCAGTCACATGACCACCAAGCCACACCCACTAATTAGGGCACACCCACAGAACTGGTTGTTAAGAAATTTGAAACCCGCCCCTGGTTATCTCAACAGCCAAACTAAGATGTAAGCAATGCAAATCAATGTTTTGCTGCTGATATTAACCTCTGGGCCCTAACCTGAGAACTTCTCTGGATCATTTGCTGAGACATTTGTTGCACCGATGCACTGACATTGGGGCTTCCATTTGCAGTAATTGAAACTCACTCCATGACACTGTGATGGCGCAGTGATTAGAATGCAGTACTGCAGGCTACTTCTGCAGACTGCCGGCTGCCTGCAATTTGGCAGTTCAAATTTCACCAGGCTCAAGGTTGACTCAGCCTTCCATCCTTCCAAGGTCAGAAAAACAAGGACCCAGATTGTTGGAGGCAATAGCTGACTACGTAAACAGTTTAGAGAGAGCTGTAAAACACCGTGAAGCAGTATATAAGTCTAAGTGCTATTGCTATCTATGATAATCTTTTTCATTTGAGGCTGAAAGCTTGCTGAAATGATACTGTGTTAGCTTGTTTGCAGAATGTTGAGTCTTACTGATAAATAGTTCCTTGGTTTTAGCATTGAATACTCTAATCTTTGATTTCTGTCTAGTGGTCCTTGTGTGTTTTTCAACCCAGATCTGGTAGACCTACAATGCTTGTCTGTCCAGTGCTTAGTGATCCACAGTAAACTGGTTGCAGGGCCATATACTGGGAGCATTACTCTTAAGGGACAAGGGAAGAGTCATTTCAGCCTCAACATGGCTTCTTTATTACAGTCAAGTTGATATATAACAAATCATCAGAAGTTGACCTCTGCAAAAAAAAGTGAAGGAACTGTCAGAAGTAAGGTGGATGCACACATAATAATTGATGTACAATTCTGGCAATCCTAAGGAACACAGACCTGCATGGGATAAGGGCCAGCTGCTTTGCCTGTCTTCTTTGCCAAACCTTCAGTGGGTCTCCTGGTCATTAAATGGAGGCTGCAAAGCAGGGATGAGCAACCTTCCTGAAGCTGAAGGTGATACTTTATTTTTCATGAATATACTAGTTCTAGAATTTTAGAAGACAGCAGGTAATAATAAGTGAATAGAATAAGGCTAATGTGGTATAACTGAAGGATAAGAGAGTAATTATCATCATCCTTATCATGGCCTCTTTGAGTCAATGTTGACATTTGATAACTACTTGAACAAGTTCTTGCAGTTTTCTTGGCAAGATTTTTAGAAGAGGTTTGCCATCACCTACTTCTTAGGGCTGGCCCAAGGTCATTCTTCTGGTTTTTCACCTAAGGTAGAGCGAGAACTCCCAGTCTCCTGTTTCTAGTCTGCCTTAACCACTACACAAAACTGGCTTTCACTCTTATTATGGCCTTAAAGCTGCAAAACAAATATATGATATATCATTTATGAGGGGTCCTTGATGCTCTCTGAGCTTGCTTGTTTTCTTGCAGACATTTCATTACCCTAACAAGTGCTAGTAGGGCTTCAGACACTGATTATGTTACCTAGTTAGGATAGCAAGAGCAAGAGCACTTAGACTTATATATTGTTTCACAGTGCTTTACAGCCCTCTCTAAGTGGTTTACAGAGACAGAATATTGTCCCCAACAATCTGGGTCCTCGTTTTATCAACCTTGGAAGGATGGAAGGCTGAGTCAACCTTGAGCCTGGTAAGATTCGATCTGCCAAATTGCAGACAGATGGCAGTCAGCAGAAGTAGCCTGCAGGACTGCATTCTCACCACTGAGCCACTGCAGCTGGAGAATTCTCCTCAATTCCTTTCAGTCCCTTGAGGCATCATTGGCCTTACTTGCAAGAGGGATTACACCTAGTTTTGGCTGATACATAAAGTTTGAAACCCACTCCCACCCCGATAGGAAAAATAATAATAATGGGAATTTCAGGCAGATAGTAAGAAAGAAAGAGGGAAAAGTTCATCCAGAATTGGGTTGAACAATAAGTTGATCAATGTGACTGATAAAACCAAATAATTCAGCATGATGACAGAAATTTCAGTCAGTGAGGAACTGTAATAAAATCTATAGGAGTGAAAAATAAAATGCTGAATGCATTTTTAATAAGTAAATGAGATTAAAGGACTCCAAATAGACTAAGCAGCAATGAATTGCTGAGCAACAAATGAGGCATCCTGCTGTTACAGTCAAGATACAAGGAAGATGGTGATCCGAATATATGACAACTATGGAAAAGTGATGGATTAATTCTCCTCTGAGACAGGGTTTTTAAAGTGCAAGATACTTTTTTTAGACAAAAAGGTAAGATATGAAAGACATCAAGTTCTTCCAATGGAAGGAAATTATCAGTGGTTTAGAGCGTCCAACACCCACCCTATATTTCTTTCTAGAATTCATATTATATTGCATTCAACCTTGTTATCTGTACATTGTTCTTTGACGAGGTACTTTCTCAAGAAATAGGAGCATCGTGAGGGAAATCAGATGAAATTGATTTGCTGGGTAATTGGTTGCAAAGAAACAGTGCAAAGGGACTTAACTGCTCTCTTTCTTGCAGTTGTAGAAGAGCAGCCATTTGAAAAGGCCCAGGTGGAACCATGTAATGAAGGAAATCTAACTTCTTAGTTAGAACATGAAGAAGATGTCTGCTTCCACCAGAAACAACAGCAGTTAAGAGGAATATGAATTGTGAGTAGTCAATTCTAGCCAGTAAACTTGCTTTTTTCTCCCTGTCCAGACCTGGAAGAAATATGACCATTTGAAAGAAATGAGTCTGTCCATTCTGATCCAGGGTGAGTCTATTTCTATTACCAGCACCACCAAAATAACCTGAAAGTATAATTATATACCATAGAAAAATCATCCCATTGAAATATAAATACTTTCCATATGTTTAGCCATCTTACTTTTGTTGCCTAAGGCTTAAAAAGGCCTGAGGGATCCATTTCATCTCACAAATCTCAAGCCAGGCTGTGGCATCAGCCATCTTTTAACAACTAGGTTTCAAAGCCCATACAAGTCAGGCCAATAAAAAGAAGGATATCTGTTCTAAAGCTTCATTCCTCAATCAGCATTCAGGCTCATCAGCAATGCTGAGATTCTACTGGTTCAGCCTGGTTCATGTGCGCACTCACCAAACTGGTTGCTACACCAGTTGAATCGCACCACTGCTCATCAGCCACAATGATTGAAATAGGTGAGAGTTGTAGACCAGGTCCCTTTGTAGACATCTACATGTCTTTACATGGGACATGTAGATTAATCCCATGTATATGGGATTAATCATTTCCTATCATTGCAATTCTATATGGACTATTTCCTGCCTGCCTCTGAATGTGCATGGAGAAGCCGCTTTAGATGTCAATTTGAAAATCATTTGTTCTAACTGGAAATGTTATTTATTGTATTCAACCCTCTAACTGAACAATTGTGTTAATTAACCACCAATAATTACCTTGAAAGAAAAAAAATTAAATCCTAGCCTAAGGTCCCACTGCAGATTTCTCAACTATACACAAACTTCCCTGCATAAGAGTGGCTTCAGAACAGTTAATTAATCTACCTGCTCAGTGCTAATGAAGTAATGGATTGCACATGGCATAGGAATTAACTTAAGAGCAATCATTTTTGCCATTAAGTACTCACAGATCTGTCATAGTTTGGCAGCTGATTTCCATTAGAAAGCCTTGTGTCACATAATGAAAAAAAATACTTCACATCTATTCGAGCAATTATGATAAATAGATACGAAGAGTGATTTTCTTCCCTTGATCCTTTGCCACATTATTGTTTTAGTTTAAGACAAAGACAAAGTAAACTTAATGATGTTGAAAATTGTTTATTGCCAAAAGTCAGCAGTTCTGTACTTTGATTTGTTAATTGATGGCATATATTCCAGAGATTAAGAAAATATGTGTCTAAAATGTAGGCATGTACTGAAACTAATGTTTTTTTTAAGTCACAGCATTGTTGCAGACTCCAGACAATTTCAAATGTACACAGAAGCTGAGATTGTCCCCGATTATGTTTAAGTTGAGGAAGTTCTTCTGTAACTAAATCATCACCTGTAACTGATATAGATTCTGGATCCATTATCTGGCTCTTTGGAAGTAAGAAAGAGCTTGCCAATAACTTCTTAAGTCCCAGCCCAACCTGTTATTTTTAAAAATATTCTTTTAATTTAAGAAAAAAATTGCAAACTAGGATGCCATACCACACCAGCTTCAATTGTCCACCTAATAGTGCAGTGCTCGGGCATTGCCCAAGGGATTCCAGAGACATGCTTGGAAAAACAGATGATTTTGCTTTCATTGCTTTCTTCTATGAAAGCGTTCTGTGCAGTGGTGGGATTCAAAAAAAATTATTACTGGTACTGTGGATGTGGCTTGATGGGCATGGCATGGTTTAGTGGGCGTGGCTTGGTGGACATGGCATAGGAAGGATACTGCAAATCTCCATTCCCACCTCACTCCAGGGGAAGGATACTGTAAAATCTCCCTTCCCTCCCTTCCCACTAACCTGCTTTCCAGCTCTGTTCTCCTGTGCAGGGCAACAAAAGAAGACCCAGACAATCAGCTGGGACTTGGGAGGCAGAGATGAAATGGGGGCAGGGCCAGTTAGAAGTGGTATTTGCCAGTTCTCCAAACTACTCAAATTTTCCACTACTGATTCTCCAGAACTGGGCAGAACCTGCTGAATACCACATCTGGTTCTGTGAGTGGCCACATCCATCCAGCAATCATTTTAGGAGAATGGTATCCAAATTCCAATTGCTAAGGAAGATTTGAGAACCCTTGTTCTAGAAGTGAGTGTGAAAGGCACGAATAGAATCACCAGAAGGCCACCAGAACATAAGAATTTGCACAGCCCACTCTGAAGAATATCAACACTTCAAGCATATGATAACAGTAACTGTTACCACAGTTGTATTTCAGAACATACTATATATTATAGTCAAGTGCAGCTAATTAAACTCCCATGCATTTTACAGTAGGAAGATTATATTTGGAGAAAAATGAAAGGGTGCTTAATCATTCCCAGGAGTACTTTTTGTAATCCAATTTGTCTCGCTGGGCACTGATGGAAAGATTTTGGGTATTACACCAGAGATACCAATGTGCATAACATTTGAATGCACATATCTATAGATATAAATCTGGGCATTTTATTTGGACCTACTGCATTACATAGGATTGAGCATACCAGCAATGATATTGATGTAAATATAAAACCTCCAACAACTTTTATCCAATGTTCAACATAACATTTTCACATATAAGCTCATTGATGAATAAGCATACATTATCTTCAGTATATACAAATGAATAGGAGTGTGAGTTAGCACTGATATATTATTTTATTTCATAGAACCCAGAAAATCCTCTTTGGTTGATTGGAGAAATTTTCTTAACCATGCATCTTTGGTTTGCTATCTTTTCAGATAATACAGGAACTCATTTTAGATGCTTTCAAACTGAAACTCTTTCTGATATTAACTCTTTATAGCTAATGCCCCAAAATACATTTTTATGCATGTTTGTCAAATATATGGAGATTTGGATGAAACAGACAGTAGTAGATATTGCTAATGTTAGTGCCTTTAGTGGACCACCAATTTGTGGCATTTCTGTTCAGAAAGACATCCACAATAAAAATCTTTTACATTCCTGCTAATCAAAACTATCAAATAATATTGTTAATAATAAGACTATCAAATAATTGTTAATAATAAACAATTAGTGTTCAACGTAGTTGAGACAACTGATCCATAACTGGAAAGTAGAGCAGACAAATCAGGAAAATCACTTAAATCATGCATGATTTTCCTTCTATTGTAGGAAAAAATTAACTCTGCAAAAGACATTCTAGAAAACCTCAGCTGTTGGAACGTTTAATTTTTTTTTTTAAAGATACCTGATAAAATCTAAAACAATTTTCTCTGGCTATAAACAGAAGGGTGACAACTGGTATCTTTGTGTGCCTTTTATAAACTTCCCAGATGCCTGCATTTATTCCATTATTTCCTGGATAATCCCTAAGGTGTATAGGGCAATGTCAGTTCTTTTCCTCAGAGACGTTTTTGTTGTTCTTGTAACATTATGAATGGAAAAGGCAGAAAAGACTCCCTGATTAGCCCAGAATTTGTGGATGAATAGCCTATCAATTCTGACACTCAAACATCTTGTTTGAAGCTCTTTCTTTGTGCATCACTTTCCAGATAGAATTAGCTTTCCCCATTGTGATTTTCTCCATAGAGAAAAATGTGCCAATAATGTACATGTACCATATCTATATTTTCCCTATGTCATTTCTCAATTGGCCCACAGAGTTTCCACTGCATGTACATAGAGTATCCCCCAGGGTAGAGACATGATGCAAAAGCAGTTCAGACAAAATGGCTGGGGAGGGTAACCAGTGTTGGTTCGATTCAGAAGATACAGCATACAAACTCATGTTTCAAATAGCTGCTGGATGATATTTTGCATTTCCCCCCCCCCCAAACCACATACTTGATTGGTACCATATATTTGTTCTTTAGTCCGTCCANTAGCTGCTGGATGATATTTTGCATTTCCCCCCCCCCCAAACCACATACTTGATTGGTACCATATATTTGTTCTTTAGTCCGTCCATCTATCATTGTCTCAGGATCAGCAAATTAGAGTTTGGACTCTTTTGAAATGCATCCCAGCTGTGCAGTCTTGAAAAGGCCATGCCCTTTCATACAATTCCTATCTCCAGTCGAATCTGAACTAACTGGCGCCATCTAGCTCAAAATTCTTTAAAGAACAACACATACATTTCGCTGCTGGATATGGGGCAATCTGCAAAGAATCAATTTCTCCGAGCTCAGCTAACCCTCAATATTTCCTAGTGATATTTTTACTTAGAAAATAAGTTCAGAATGGTAAAATAGCAGCTTCTGATTTGGAAGGGGAAAAAACACAGCAAAAGGCATAGAAGTGAATAACAATTGGCAAATCTGATACACAGGACAAAATAGTATTTGCAGATGTTTCAACCCAAGAGCTGCTATGCATGTAATCTGTTTGAATGTTATAATATATATACACAATAATATGTATTGTGAGAATAGTATGTCCTGGAGATGTCACAGTAACATGTCTTCATATTACTGAATATGGGAATCCTTATACACAAGTGTATCAGTATGAGAAACTGCTTTGTTTGTGTGGATGAAAAGCATACACAAACACAGGCAAGCAAACACAGAAATATGCACCTGGTTCGGAGAAAGCCCTATTATTTATGTCAACAAATGTTTTTGTCATGTTGCAGAACAATTCCTTTTTTGCGCTCCTGAATTTTGTGTCATCATTGTTTGAAAGTTTTCTAAATTACCGCGTAGTACTCTAATTTAATAGTGATGCCAAGTTTAAGAAAATCCATTTGAACAATACAATTTTTGTCCTTCAAAAAATCTATAACCATGAGTTTTCCTGCCAAAACGTGGGGTGGGATTCCACACACACACACAAACACACATGCACACATATCCATACAGACAAGTGAAGCATTCCTTGCATCATCAGCTGTCATAGTGCTTTGAAGAAATTCCTTGCCTTCATTCTCATAGCACGACAACAATTGCTGACAATTTTCAATTTTTGACACTAATAATTCTGCTCTAAACACATGAGGAACCCATTTTGAACAAATTTTCTGACACTGAACATTGATAATATGTTCATTCCTTGAAAGCCAGGCTTGATAGGTATTTCCCTTTGAGTTATCTGTGATTGTCTTTAATCAGTTCATCAACCTTTCTCATGTGAAACTTGTCAATTGTTGTCAGAGGTTGTCCATTTTTTTAATCAAAAAAATTGGATGGATGGAAATTTTCAAGTACCAATCAAAAAGTCATGACACATTCTCCATCTGCACTGACAAATACCCAGTGCAGATTTCTATTTCACAAACCATAGCATCACAACCTTTTCTTACCCCAACGTCTTGTCAACTTTCAAGTGTGAAGACCCCTGCACTAGAAGCTCTGATGTGCCACATGAGAGCTTCTAGTGCAGGGGTCTTCACACTTGACAGCTTTAAGACTTGTGGACATCAACTCCCAGAATTCCTCTTCCAGTTATATTCGCTCAGGGATTCTGGGAGTAGTCTGGAGAACTGACAAATACCACCTCTGACTGGAGATTTTACAGTATCCTTCCCCAGCCATGCCCACAAAGCCATGCCCACAAAGCCACACCCACAGAACCGGTAGTAAAAAAAAAAAAATTGAATCCCACCACTATTTCCATAGCTTTTGAAAGTGCATTCCTGGAAAATGCCAACCAGCAAAACAGAGAACAGAGAAGCACCTGGCTACTTGAGGATGTTCATTGAAGAATATGGTCTCTGTTTCTCAATTAAAGGTTAGGTCCCACTGGCCAACGGATGCAAAACGTATGCATAAAGGACACAGCGGACGAGCAAAATTTCGGGGGTGGCTCCATCCGTTGTTCATATATCTGCTCCCAAAAGTGGTGAAAAATTCTTGCCTAAACAGAACAGAAGGAAAAGAACGAAAAGAGATGGGACGGGGTTAGTATGGCGTGGGATTGTAAGCGGATGTATCATAGGAAGCCTAGCGGATGACAGCGGATGGAAGCGGATGACACCTCCGAAGGTTCCAGGAAAGAATGCGAACACGTGGACGCATAGCGGAAGGTGGATGCATAGCAGAGATGAAGCAGATTGCCTCAGGACGTCTATAGCGAAGCAAGAGCAGATTGCACACGGATGTATATCAGATGCCAAAGCGTTCACTGCGCATACGGAGAATATGAATTGAATCAGCTCCGCAGATATAAAGGATGCAGCACGATGCCAGTCAGCATTTCAGGGAAAAGACGTGCTCCATATACATCTAAGAGAACACATGTTCGTCAGTCAGGAAAAAAAGGAAGCCCGTGCCTACTCGTTCCAGCCCTGCAAGAAGGACAGAACCAGCATCCCACCCCCTGCATGACTCTGAACCTCTGGTGGTGGTGTGGTGGTGCTGCTGCTCCTGCTGTGGTGACCAGCCCCAAAGCCCTGCTGCTGAAGGCCCTGCGCTCAAGCCCCCTGAAAGGCCCTGCCTGAGCCCCTGCCATATGAGGAAAGGGCAAGGAAGGGGAAGGAGAGAGAAACAGTACACTGTTTCCGAGGAGATGATGAGGTGCTGGAACGACTGAGGGAGAACGAGTACCTTCTGGAGAAAGGGCCCAAGAGACTGTATCGCGACACCAAGAAAGAAGCAGGCAGCTTGAGAGCGACAAGGCCAAGAGTCTGGGGTACACTGCAGATTTCTCCTGGGATATGGAAGACACATGCACACCTGGTATGGCAAGCTACACACTCAGATTAATCCAGGCGGCTGTGTCAAGGCTCACTGACTGGGAGATGTACATCATGGCCAAGTGCAATTTCCTGGAGGGTGAGATCCGCCACCGAGGAGCAGCCCCCTCTTGACACCCCTTCTTCCCTCAGGACAAGCCACAGACAGCCGTCCTCTTCCAGCCAGGAGCCAGCGAGCCTGTCCAGGCAGTGTCTTCAGAGGGCCCTGGCAGAGGACCCCCCCCCAACAGCTCACTCCCCATACCGGCAGACTTGAGAGGATCACTGTCACAAATGGAGGAAAGAGCAGCAGCACCCAGAGGCCAACCCACCCCCACCCCCAGCTCCACAGGATGCAGGCAGAGAGGCAGACTGGAGGGCCAGAACCACAGTGTTCCTGTTGGAGATCAGGGATACAATGAAGACCAGAACAGAACTCACTTCTCTCAGGCTGGTCCACTGGACAGAAGGATCCTCGGGCCGCCCACACCTTCATCACCTATGTGAGTCAGACCTAGGTACCTGCCTGAGCCCAAGTACCAGTGATGAAGGAAAGATAAAAACGCACTCTGCACAACCCCTCAAGGCCCAGCTGAAGCTCTCCTACCCAGTCCAGGTCTGCTCCTCCACCCCAGCGATGTCCAGCCCTTACCATGGCTTTTCAACAGCCCCTCATCACCAAGGGCATACGACTACCAGACTCCCACAGCAAAAACAGACCTTCGCTTAGATCAGGCAGGTTCATCACACACACAGATTCCAGTCCTCACCCAGCCTGCCAGACCAGACACGTCCCACTACACTCCTCCTTCCTTCCACCCACAGCCAAGCCATCAACGGACAATCTGTCATTCAGTCTTGCCTCACATCCCAGGTCCTGAGGAAGGCCTTCAACGACAGGATGGTCAGCTCATCGGACAGTCCTGATGACGACACCATGGCCTGTTGTACTCTCGGGCGCAAGGCATTGCCAATGCACTCAGACCGCACTGCAATCCACAGCCCACCTCCACCAGTCCCTGCCGCGTTAAACGCTGAGACTATGGACATGACCGTAGTACGAGAATAGGCGCAGAGAGCTGGAGTTGTTTACTTGTTCACTTTATCTTGCTTAAGGACACTGTACTTGTTTCATTTTGCTTTTTTAATAAAGTCATAAGTTGTACCTAAGACAGTTAATAAAGGTTAGCGTTTGACTTAAAGACACTTTCTACCTTAGTAAAGTGTTGGGTGAAACTTGTAACAATGGTTAAGCCTTTGCATGCTTGTGGATAGTAAGGATAGTTTGTTGGGATAGATAAAACCTCCAATGCAAGCATAGTGGGACTTGTATGAGTCCCCCTATCCCAGCTGCCACACATATCGACCTTTTATTATCAACAACAATTTATTCCATTGATCAACACATTTTAAAAATAAACAAACTCTTTATTAATGCCCTATTCATTGTAGAACCACTCACAACTACATGGCCACAGTCTCATCAGTGTTTTGGCGACAGGCCTCAAGAAGCATCCATTAATCATCTATCTCCTGTCTTGCCACTTCCACTGCTCCAGCTAGGAAGTGCACCAGTGCTCAGTTGGTGCTCTGCTTCTTCCCTTCACGTGAAGCTCTGTTGGGGCCTTGTACATCCACAGTGTCTATCAGGTTACGTCCTTTGCCTCCATTCACCAGGCTCCATGTCCCCATTTCCCTTGTGACAGTCCACAAGTCTTGTTCTGCAACACTGGGTAGAGGGTGCGCATGAGATTGTGCAGGATGCAGCAAGCTTCCACAATGCTCCTCACAGTCTCTGGGGTCATGCTGCATGGTGGTGAGAAGTACCTGGAACCTGTTGGCCAGGATGCCAAAGGTTTCTCCACCACCCTGGACAGCCCTGGACAGCCTGTAGTTGAAGATTCTCTCTTCATGGGTGAGGTATCTTGAACTGTATGGCTTCATGAGGTTAGGTCCTGAGGGAGAAAGCCGTCATCACCAATGATGAAGTTAGGGCACATCTTGTGTGTCATTGGGTAGGGGGTCTGGATCTGGGAAACCCATGATGAGGTTGCGTTCCAGCCCATCCTTGAGGTCACTGGCATTGTTATCCCTGGCTATGTGAAGCTGCACCTGTGCCTGAAGCATCGATGTACATGAACTTCTAGTCAGCATCAACCATGGCAAAAGAGGATGATGCTGAAGAAACCCTTGTAGTTGAAATAAGTGGACCCTGAGTTGGCTGGAGCTTTGCAGGCCACGTGCTTCCCATCTATGGCTCCAATGGTGTGGGGAAAGTTCCACCTCTGATACCACTCTTCTGCAATTTTCCTCCAGACTTGTCAGTGGTGGGCACTTGAGGAGCTCCTCCACGTATTCTTCGATGATGACCTGGCACCACTTCTCTGACCACTTTGCTGATGCTGTTGTGTGGCACCCTCACGCAGACTGAATGTTTCTGTATGTGGTTCCAGTTGCCAGGTGTTACAGAGTCAGTGCCACCTTCAGTCCAGGGGTCCAGATTGGCACAGAAGTTGGTGCTAGACTTGGTCAACCTGGGTCTCAGACGCTCTATAACTTTGTCAAACATGGCTTGGTGCATCCTCATGAAGTGATGGAATGCATGAGGGTCTTCATTCCTCAACTCCACCATCAACTGGTCATGCAGTCCAAACTCCATTCTTCTCACGATCCATCCTCGGCACCCACACAGCTTCTTTGGACGTCTCCTTCTTATCCTTGTGTATAAAAGGTGAAACAGTCTGAACAGGTTTTGGTTCTGGTGATGAATGAGTGCAGCTACCATACGGACTGTGTCATGATCCATGGTGGAGAACATTGATGATGTGGAAGAGCAAGACCAAGGGTGAAGAGGTCTGTACACCACGGCTGCTGGGACTCATACTGAGATCCAGATGATTTCCTCCCCTTTTTATAGGGAAATATTCGGTAGTCCACTAGGTGTCTTTCTACATACTCTAGGCATACTGCAGACATCCTAAATTACGAGATACATCCCAGATTCAAATGTTTTTTCCTTTTAATGCTTTATATACAAGATGCATATGCTTACATCCTTTCTATTTTCCATGCTACTAACGCTGTGTCGACATTCCGTGTACCTTTCATTTCCTCCCTCTTTCCATTTTCAGCTTGCAGCGGATGTGAGGTGAGGGATTGGCCAGAGGATGCAGAGAGGATACAGCAGACGTTTAACGGATGAAAATGGACATAGAATTTTCATTGTTGCCCGTATATGTCGCAGATGTACATCGTACACGGCGGAAAGTTCATCCGTTCACAAAGTTTTGTGCAGCTCAAAACATCTTGCACGGATGAAATCGCAGTGGATGGATGCTGGAGGGTATAGCATTGAAATACATATGCACGTGAGTTACACAACGCGATGGCATAGCGTTTTCCAACGGATGGCAAGCTTTTTTTAACATTTTACATCCTCTTTGCATCCGTAAGTGCAGTGGGAAAGGGGCTTAAGGTCTGCAGAGATTTCAGTTTTCCTATTAAATCAGAGTATGAGAAATCAGATCTCAGCAGATCCTCAAGTTATGCTCCATTTTGGTCCCAGTGTTTCTTTGAGTTATTACAAGTTCATCAGAGATTATAACAAGTACCAGTTGCATTTCCAACATACCTTTGCAACTCCTTTAGGCATTTTTGATTATTTATCAGATGTTAAATGCCAATGATAAGTCATCTTATAAAGTTATAATTCAGTGTAAATTTCAATCCAATAATGTGACAAGTACAGCTACAGGTTGAAATTATAATTTTCTTTCTGTATTTTACTGCCATGAAAAAGTCAGAAGACTATTTCTTTATTTCCATTTACACTTTTTGTTAGTTTTCTAACATTCTTTTTTTTCCCTATATTTTTATTTTGTAATGAAAATGAAATCTGTTGTTTTTGTTTTTTAAAGTTATACCAGCAAGTTCAGCAATACAATCATGAACTTTAGTATTTGTTGGTTAATTCATTCCACCACTTCCTCCATTACAAGGATATATTCTTTGTAACAGCCAACATGACTGCATTTCAAAGCTGAATTTATTTCCTATTTTTGATCATAAACAAGGTGATTAGTCATAAGGAATTTATTTGGGCAAAAGTCTGGAGTAACAGGGTCTTCCTTCCTTCTGAGCATCTTGCTGATGTGCTCCAAAATATTTTAGGAAACCATGCAAGGCCATCACATTAAATTGAAGGTCAAACTGCCACCTTCATAAGTCTTTTTTTTACAAATCACGTTTAGATAGTTGATTGTTATCGTATACAATGTCTCAGTTTCTGTGACTCAGTCCTTTATTGAGGATGTATTGCCTAAAACAAGCTGGATATCAGCAAATGGAGCAGTCCAGTTAATAGATTACTCATTTTGTCTTCAGACACCTAGAATGATGAAGCCAAACAAATTTGCTAATTATAAAGTATCTTGCTGGAAGAGACCAACGGAACTATGTGAACTCAGGAATTTCAACTCATACTGACCAGAGGTGGGATTCAAAAAATTTTACTACCAGTTCTGTGGGCATGGCTTGGTGATCGTAGCATGGCATGGCATGATGGGCATGGCAGGGAAATGATACTGTTTGTACTCCATTCCTACCGCACTCCAGGGGAAGGATACTGTAAAATCTCCATTCCCTTCCCCACTCCTGGGGGAAGATTACTGCAAAATCCCATTCCCTCCCCACCCCACTAACATGCTTTCCAGCTCTGTTCTCCTATGCAGGGCAACAAAAGAAGACCCAGCCGATCAGCTGGGACTTGGAAGGCAGAGAATAGATGGGGGCAGGGCCAGTCAGAGGTGTATTTGATGGTTCTCTGAACCACTCAAAATTTCTACTAGCAGTTCTCCAAAACTGGTCAGAACCTGCTGAATACCACCTCTAATACTGACCCTATTGCCCCCACAGTTCATATGAGTTTGACACTTAAAGCATCTCAAACCAATTTATTGATGTTCTTCCATTCTTGAATGTGCATGCAATGCAGTTAAGCATTGACTCCTGGTGACTACTTGGACTTGTCCCTACCATTTTCTTGGTAAGATTTTGAAAGTGGTTTGCCATTGCCTTCTTCCTAGGCTAAGAGAGAGGGATTGGCCCAAGGTCCCTCCACTGGCTTCATCCCTCAGCCAGAACAAAAACGCACAGTCTTTCAGTTTCTAGCTTGATGCCTTAACGACTACACCATAGGGGCTCGCCCCTAATGGGTGACTTTAAGCCAGTCTTTCTCTCTCTCAGCCCAAGCCATATCACAGGGGTTGTTGTTGTGGGGAAAAATAAGAGGAGGAGGAAGTATTAGTTATGTTCACCATCTTGAGCTACTTATAACAAAAAATAATAAAAGCAGGGTATAAATAAAATTAAATAAAAAAATGATGTTTGCCCCTCCCAAAAAAGTCTAATTTTAAAAAGTGGAGAGGTGGCATTCTTCAAAGCAAAAACGCAAGCTTCTCCCATTCAGTTTATTTCCAGGAATGCCTCTGGCCACCAGATTGTCTCATAAGTTTTTGTAGAAAATGATGAATGTTTTGTCGGAAGAACAGGAACAGGAAGGAACACCTGACAGGAAGGATGTGACCAGAGGAACAGTGCTTAATATTTTGGTAAATCTGTGCTTTGTCATTGGAGTTGTGATGGGAAAGCTATCTCCTAGCATCCATTTTGTGAAGGTGCCCACAGCCCATTTTCAAAAAACCAAATGTTTCCTCCTTGCAATCCCAAAGGTTGGATATGCTTCTATTATACATTTCCTTCTGATCAACCTACAAAATTGTCTAACACATGGACAGAGAAACTGAAGTATGTAACATCCAGACCTAAAGAAATCCCAGCTTTCTTTCTTTCTAAGCCTGCCTTCCAAAGCTGAGTCTTTCCAGGTGTGCAGAAACTACAGTTCCCAGGATTGCTAGAATTGTGATGGCATTGGCAGAGAAATGAGAAACCTCTGCTTATCTTTAAGGATTGGGGTGCCCAATATAAAAACAGAGCATCGTTTCCAAAGTTGGCATTGCTTTGCAGTTAAAAATAATTGTGCATTTTAGTTTGTATATTATGGTGGCATAGTGGTGAGAATGCAGTATTGCAGTCTAATTCCGCTGACTGCCAGCAGTTTGATTCTCACTGACTCAAGGTTGACTCAGCCTTCCATCCTTCCAAGGTGGGTAAAATGAAGACCCGGATTGTTGGGAGCAATAGGCTGACTCTGTAAACTGTTTAGAGAGGGCTGTAAAATCCTGCAAAGTGGTATATAATGCTATTGCTAGCACTATTGGTGTTTTTGACATATTGCTTAATATGGTTCAAAGATATAACCCATCTTAATGGCAATGTAAATACAGGGTAGAAATTTCTTGGCGCAACAAAGGAATGGAGGAAGGAAGGGAAAAAAAGAAGGAAGGAAGGAAGGAAGGAAGGAAGGAAGGAAAGAAAAGAAAAGAAAAGAAAAGAAAAGAAAAGAAAAGAAAAGAAAAGAAAAGAAAAGAAAAGAAAAGAAAAGAAAGCTGTGCCCCAGATTCTGCTGGATTCTTTTTAACATGAAAAAATCAGCAATAATGTTTGCAGCTATATTATTGTTATTGTTGCTTTTGTTATTATTATAGTAAAGTTCCTTCACTTAAAATCAGTTTTAAAGCTACATGAAACCTCAGTTTGTGGGTGGTTTGGGGAACAAGGAAAGTTCTGAATCCTCCCAGCCCCAATTCCATTCCTCTCATCCTTGTCCAATCTTGGATGAATGAACCAGCCTCAAAATCTTCCAGGAAGTCTGGAACACTCTCTTGGGACCACAAAATTATAACCCTAATAAACCAAAGATATTGACTTCAAAGATCAAGTCTACTTTTGTTCCACATTTCCAATCCCTGTTGTCTAGATGTGCAGCCTTCAGACTTCACTGAAACCACCAATCTAATCATGTGACACAGTCATTTTTTATTTCTAAAGGAATTGTGTCAAGGGTCAAGCATCTCTTCACTGTGCACTGCACTGAGCAGCGAACAGCAAGGGAAGGAACTTAGCACATAGGCAACGTTACTTTTTATTTTTTATTCATAATAAAACACCCTTATTTTTGACCCGGTGAACCTTGGATTCAGCATCAAAGACTTTGTGTTCCCAGTTCTTTTAGGTTGTGCTGTCCTGTTTAGCCTTTTTCAGCTTTGCTGATTTTTATTCTCTGCTCTCCATTTTTGGCAGACTGCTCCTAGCCTTTTCTAAAGTTGTTCCCACTGCTGTGTTTTTTCCTATTTTATTTTTATTATGGAGGTTTTGAACTACAGTAGGCTCGATTTTCAAATAACTTTTTTATAACATCTCCAGATAGGGTTCTCATTTGTGAATCTATTCCTGCTGGGATTCACTCACTTTTCAGAAGGAAAAGAAAGGCTTGTGTTGACCAGACACCAAAGTGATTGGCAATCAAAAAGTGATTGCCTAGCCATTGACCGAGTATGTTATCTTGATGTATCCCACACAATTATTAAAATATGTATGTAATCAGCTTCCAATTAGCACATACTACAATGAAAAAGGAAAAGGCTAAAGGTGCATGGGCATACTTAAATTTGGATGAAGAAGGCAGCTTTTAACCAACCCTTGATCAACTTGTTGTCATAATCCAGAAGATTAAAGAAGCAGGACAAAATGCAATGTCCCTTGTGAGTAGGAATTCCACTTCTTTTTAATGAGGGTGAGTAAGGAAGCCAGTGATCAGGCTGAATTCACTCCTATGGAGTAGCAAGGTAAAATTTTGTGCCCAGCGGGTGCAAGGATTCTGTGAAAATCATCAGTCACTTGAAAGCTCAAGATAATGAAAGTGTAAAAATAAATTCACATACCAAAAATGAGTGAAGCTGCGATTTCATCATTTTCCCTTCAGTTGTTGTTTTCTAACTTGTAGATTAAACAGGAAGTTTTCTGCAGGATGTGCTGGTATCCTCTGTTCGTGTTAATAACTTTAACACTTCGCTTTCCTTTTCTCCCACGATAAACTTAATGTTTCCTCCCAAGAGCTGGGATTTCGTGACAGATTTCCTGCATGAGACACAAGGGTTTATTTCACTTAACCCCTTAAAACATCTATCCACTTCTTTTATAGAAATTTGTTACACTTATATTGGGGGGTGTTTTCAGACAATTTCTTCTCCAAAGGAGCAGTGACTTCTCCAAGTCTACCATGTTCTAAAAGAAGAACGCAGGGGGAAAATGTCTAAAATTAGACAGACAGTGTAAGTTCCTAACATTCACTTGGAAAAGGTGCTAAAAACAGACGTTTGGATACCACTTAAACATTAATAGTTATCCAATACCTCCATGGAAATGTGATGTGAAGAATATCGTGCATACTGGTTGAAGATCATTCTATTTCTGTTTTTGTCATTTAGAGATTCAAGAGCACAGAAAGACAGATAAGAGATGGAGAGAGGGAGAGATGCCCTGTTCCTACTTCCAGCATGAAACTCAAATGAATTTTCAAGAGCCTTCATTATGTTCTGGCCAGGGAGCCTTTTAATGGAGATGACATCTGTGAGAAGAAGCAGCTGCCCATTTGTCTGAATATGTTCTGAATATCAAAAATGGCTTGGTCCAGAGATTTTCCTGATCTGAGACACTGGGGCAAGGCTAACTGTGTATGTGTAACTATGTGGGTCTAGATAATTTCTCATCATCTACCAGTTCAGCCCGGTTCTATAGAACTGGTAGCTCTGAAGAGCCACTGACACCGAACCAGTTTGCTCCAAAGATCTTCTTTGCTTTGGTTGGGCCCACCCACCTGCCTGGGCATGCGTGCACACCAAAGTGCATGCTCACCAAACTGGTTGTCCACCTTTGATTTTGATAAGTGTATGATTACACTATTATGGGTTATGCTGGTATGCAAAAATCTAGCAGAACATTATCAAATGCATTTATGTATCCCATTCAAATCTCTTCTAATATTCCAAGTCACTCATAAACGGGATGCTGGTTGGTAGCAGAATAGGAATTAATGTTTTTGCCTGTCAATCAGGCTTCTCTTAATCACAATATATCTAAGGAAAATCCAAGGATTGTAGCAGACGTCTAACTGAATGATGCATTTCATGGGTAGTCAAGAGTTTAGTGTAGGAGAAGGAAAGCACCTTTGGAACAACCATGACATGGATGACTGAGAATCTCTACAGACTTTTAGCTATACAATTTGGGATGAACAACTTTGAATGGTGTGGGAGTAGGAATGGTTTTCCAGAGGAAAAAATGCAGACTGCAGGAACCAGGAGCACCACTCAGGTGATCCTGAGGACACAGATAAACCTTCAAGTGCTTCAGTGATCCTCTGAAAGGATGCAAATGACCAGATATCTGCAAGGAGTATAAATCCTTCCATTCCCAACTATCCTGTCAGAGCTGAAGAAGCTTCTTGAATGAGAAGTGAAACATCTTCAAAAGAAAATCAAGAAAGTCTAATTGCCTCCTGAAAAAGCACATTTGGGATTCCTCCAGGGTAATTTCATTTTTATAAGGTGAATAAGCAGAGAGCCATTAAGAGTTATTGTTCCTAAATCTTTTCCCCTAAGTGTATTATTAAGTATGACCTCCCTGGTGAAGTGGTTTTCATCTCCTTGGGGACTGATGAAAGAGTGGCATAAAAAATGGAGGGAAGATTATGTCTGAGGTCTCTACATCGTATTGAGGGAAGGACTTGCCACTTTATGGCAAGCTACCTGGATAAGCAGCAAAATGTTTCAAACCACCAATAACAACAACAAAAAGTTCAGTTTCCATGACTCAACTTCCAGACAATTCTATCTGGATGAGTGACAGTCTTCAACGTTTCTTTCAGACTATTTTGGTTTCTTAGCATGGATTTCTATACTGATTCTTGTACCTGGTACTGCCACATATTACTTAGCCATAGGAAATCAATAAATAATAAATAAGGGCCACAAATAAGAATCTTATAATCTTCAGACAAGAATATCTACTTGGAGAGCTGGCTGGAGGTTTGATTCCAGCTGTTTCCCTTACAAGTCACCAAAGCCTCCATAACTCCTCCTGATCGTGAGTCTATCCACATTGCCTCTCCAAGGCCTGAGTCATCGCTTATGGTCTTTTTGATTCAGCCTAGCTGTTCTCTCCACAGGGATATGGGGAGGGGCCAAGTTTGCAAGAATAGCTCAAAAACAAACTCTGGAAACGGCTACTCATGAACTAGTCCAAGGAGGATGTTGTTTATATGTTAGATCCTGTTTTCTTCCTTGAGCAAACTGCTTCTCCTACCAGGTGCATCTCCCACGGAGGCAAGCCCTCCCTTTGCACGCGGACAGACCCAGGGCAGCTTCCTGCCCCTTGTGTGTGAAAACTCATATGCCTGGAGGCAAGCGAGGATGCAGGGTCTGGCAAAGGTTAGCTTCCCACCTGGGTGGCCCCCTCCCCCCCACCAAATGTAACAAAGGGTCACTCTTGGCTGCTGCATGCCACTTGCATGATGGGATAAAGGCAGCATCTTTTGCTGTGGGTTCCAGTGCTGAGATTGGAAAGAGGGAGCTTCTGTGTCTATGGAATGTGGGCAGCAAATGTTGGTGTTTGAGAGCAGCAGTGACAAGGCAGCGCCCAGCCAAGCATAAAGTAAATGTCCTGGTAGGTGAGTAACTGTCATGGGGAGCAGCAACCACCAGATCTCCTGTCTGGGATCATGTGAACATCAATTCTTCCATAATAAACTGGGCCCTTCATTAGGCCAGATTTGATAAATGTCAGGTAAAACAAAATTTACTTCAAACCTAAATTACCCATGTCAAATTGTCATGTGGGGACCAGTTGGGTGGATGAAGGAATAATAAATGTTTGAGAGTGCAAAATAAAATGTGCTGCTCTTCTCTTTCCTTTTCACAATCAAAAAGAGGTGGATGGTCCATTAAGCTTTCCAGTGGCATAGCATTTCAGCGACATTGAAGAAAAAATGTCAGCGTCAGCCTATGAAAGAAAAAATGTCAACTAGCAACCTATGAAAGTCGACTGAGGACAGAGTTCTCCTAGTCACACATAAATAGAGAAAGCTGACATCCTCTTGTTACAGGTTAATGGAAATGGAAACAACATACACAATCAGAGGGGTGGGGGATGGGAGGAGAAGGATGACCGACGGAAAAGACATTGTGTCTTTTTTAACATCTCTGGTTTCCTTCTCACCCACTGCAAGAATTTCCTCCCAGCCCTTAGCTTCCTCCATATATTTTACAAGCTGATCAGGGATCTGCTTCAAGTGTCTTCTGGGGTTTGGCCCAAATGTTCAGATTGGTTCAGCTTTGCTGTAGGTTGCTTGAAACCATAGTCCTTGGGTTCTTCCATAGCAGTGATGGGATTCAAATTTTTTACTTCTGATTCTGTGAATGTGGCTTGGTGGGCATGGCATAGTTTGGTGGCCATGGCTTGGTAGTGTGGCAGAGTAAGGATACTTTAAATCTCCATTCCCTCCCCACTCCTGTGGGAAGGTTACTGCAAAATTTCCCTTCCCTTCCCACCACATTAACCTGCTTCCCAGCTCCATTCTCCTTTGCAGGGCAACAAAAGAAGACCCAGCCAATTAGCTGGGACTTAGGCAGAGAATAGATGGGGGCAGGGCCAGTCATTTTCCAGTTCTCCGAACTACTCAAAATTTCTGCTACTGGTTTTCCAGAACTGGTCAGAACCTGCTGAATACCAGCTCTGCTCCATAGACATTACATGAACAAGAGCCTGTGGACCATCTTTGGTTTAAAGCCTACTTGGTGGCCCTAGGATGGATGTGGAAATACACTAAGAATGTAAGGCAGCACAGATCATACCAAGATATTTAGCAAACAAAAAACAAAAAAACCTTAGAATGAATCTCAGGAAGAAGTAGGATAGGCTTGCTATATCTGCATATTTGCAGGCATTTAACAAGGTTGACCTCATTATGTGGCCAGAAAGTATTGATGATGGAGTGTCAACCCTACAAGGCATCACCAAACTAAGAAACCAACGCCATATCGATCAAGACTACTTTTGTTGCAACAGAAACATGCAGGTCTGAAAGTTTTCCTCCTCCCTAACTGGGGAGGAAGAGAACTGGGGTTTTCTGAGACATTTTCTCAAGCTACTTTCTTGGCTTGGTTCAAGCTCACTTATAAAATTTGGCATGTGACTGTTCCCTTGGTAGCAACTCTTCCTTCTGTCCTTCAAGGCCATTCCCAATGCCATTCTAAACTACTTTCCTGTAATTAATGCAACATTAGTAGTGCGGTGAGAAATGTATGATCCCTAGAGGTGGCTGAACTACAGCTTCCACTATTCTGCTGCTGTTCCTGGCCATACTGGTAAGTAGAAATAAGTGACAAATTTTCTCACCCATTTTAAAGAGTCATCACCAATCACCACTGAACTTTGAGCAAATGCATTTAGGAGAAAGACACTGGAGACTTTTAGGAGCAAATTTCAAGTGAAATGGTAAATTTCTTCAAGAACCTTGTTGAAGGCTCAAATGTCACATAATTTCTGACATCTGTTAAAATTGTTTCAAAATATTTGGGTATATTCATATATTTGGGGGACTTGCAGATATATTGATAGATAGATAGATAGATAGATAGATAGATAGATAGATAGATAGATAGATAGATAGATAGATAGATAGATGATATATCTGGGATCAGGTCTATATTTTTGTGTTTTTTAAAGTGTCTTATACTGTGGTGGAGCTGTGATGATTGAATCACACATGTGATCATGACCTAACCCATATATAGTTAGAAATTAGTCAAAATGAACTCAATTAAATATTCTGAGATATGATTGGATCAGATCTCTACTTTTCATTACAAACTTTTGACTAATTTCTATGTGTTCAAGTTTGCACTATTATAGATTTTTAAAATCTCTCTGTGTGTCTGTATACACACACACACACACACAGCACACACACACACACACACACACACACACCACACACCCAATCACACACATATATATTATATAATATAATATATTATATATATATATATAATATATATATGTTTGTTGTTTTTTTAAGCTCTGCGCGGGTACTACATTTGTGCTGTTTAGCTTCCTTCGGTATTATCCCACATCATTGTAGTTCGTTAAAGTTGTAGCTCAATTGTAGTTTCTGTTAAAGTTGTAGCAACGTTTCCAGCAGAATTCATCATCCTGCCATCATCAGGCTTCTGACTGGAATACAGAATACAGAATACAGAAGCCTGAGATGGCAGATGAGATTCTGCTGAAAACGTTGCTACAATTTAACAGAACTACAATGAGCTAACAACTTTAACAGAACAACAAGTACGGTGGGATAACTACCGAAGTGAAAGCTAAAACAGCTTTTCTCCCACGTAAAATTGGAAGTACCTAGCGACGTTTCAACCTGAACGTCTCGTTTATATCTTCAGGCTTTTTCTTCGGTTCTCTGTGGCTTTTCAGAGTAAAGTGAGCTTACAGCCTGCTTCTTCCTTTTAACGTGCTAGTGCGGGGTGTGACTTTGATTGGGTGGGGGGCTGGCTGTTTCTGATTGGGGGGGTGTGTTTCTCATTGGTTGGGGTTTGGGCTGTCGTTTGGATTGGCTGGAGTGTGTTCTGTTCAGGTGGGGGGTTTTGGTTGTGCTCAGGTAGTCTTAGTTGCTGGGGGATTTTGAGTGGTGAGCTGTGATCCCTGTTGTTTTTGGCTTTGTGATGTGCCACATTTCATTGTGGGTGTAGTTCTTGCTTCATGTATGTGTCAGAGGGTTTGAAGCAGGTAAGTGATGCAGCTGCAGTACGGCTTCTGCGTCCATAGTCGTGTCTCATCGTACTGTTGTGAGTGTTGAGTCCTTTTTCTAGGTGGAAAGTGTGTGTGGAGCATCTGTGTGGCACTCGTGGGTGGTGGTCTGGTGTCATTCTCAGTTGGTACTCATTTATTAAATGGAGAGGCAGTTTCCAAATGGCTGGTAGCGGGAGGTTCATCTCATTATTCATGCTGTGTGGGATTTTTCTATCTCTATGGCTCTCTGATTATTCTGTTTGTAATGTACAATAATGCATGTTATTCGTTCTTGGCGATAGTTCTGGTATTTTTAAAGTCACTCTCATGGTCCATGTTGGCTTTGAGGTTTTCACCAGAGAAAGGTCGTTCTTCTTTTTTTATTTAATTCTTGTGTTTCTTCATGTGTGCAGTTATTCTTCTGTCATTTCTCCAAAGTATGTGGTAGGACAGGCGGTGCAGAGAAATTTTGTATTACTCCTTGGTTTTCTAACTCGATTTGTCCTAGAGTTTCTTAGGATGGATTGGATATTTTTTCTGTTGTGGGCGAGAAATGCTGTTTTTGTCAAAAAATTTTGTTTGAGAGTGCAGGCTTCCAATGATTGACAGCCTGTGGAATCATCTCTTTCTATTCATGCTTTCAGTATTGATACACCAGACTCGTCATCATTGAAGCCTGCATTCGCAACAAAAAAATCTCCACACAACAAGCCAGGAGCTAACACCTGGGCACAAACGCGGACCCCGTGATACCTCCAGCTCAAACACACCCAACAAGAGCACCAGATGAAACCTAGTTCCTCATAGATGGTAGCCATCCTTTTACTTAAAGTCAAGCTGCATGAAAGCCTCCAATTACGGAACACAGTGTTGCCAGCCAATAAAGCCACAAAACAGAAGAAGACCAGAAACACCAATCAAACAAACTCCAAGACCATAAACACAGGATCCAAGACTCCCAACCAATCAGTATGAGAAAAAAACCATCTGGCGCACAACAGTAGGCCCTAGCCTCAGATTTAAAACGAATTGGCTTGATAGCCCTGACCCACAGATGAACTCATGCAGAAGCCTGATATGGCAGATTGAGATTCTGCTGCAAACGTGCTAACAACTTGAAAGCACAACTACAATGACGTGGGATAATACCCGAAGGAATGAACAGCCATACATGAACGTACCACGAAAACTTAAAAAAACAAGATGTCAGACCATCTACAGGGTAGGAATAAATAGCCAGACCAAAACCTATGAGACGCTGGAGTTAAAGAGCAGGATATTATAGTGACCTGAAATTCCTACGCAGCTGCAGAGACAACAATGCAACACCATCCTGCTTCAAATTAACATTTCATCACAAAAGCAACAGCAGTTACTAAACGTATCCTGAAAGAACTGAAATGCTCTACTCAGGAACGAGCCTCCACCAGTAAGACGGTTCCAATTGGGAATCAGTTAAAACAAAGATTTGCTAGCACACTGGAATGAGCAGAAAATCCACCTCACTTTTGAGATAAGATAAACAACTTACAAGCTTGGATAGCTGAACTGAAAACCACTTACAAAATAAAAAAAAACTCTTGAAGAAACTATGAAATTAGAAATATGACAAGAAGCCCCCAAAACTCACAAACAACACCTGAAACAATTAGATATAACCTTTCACAGGCAGACTCACCAAAACAGAACAATGTCCTAACCAAAGATTCAATTATGCCATAGCACCAAGAAAATCCCACAGAATCCATCATATGTGCAGTAGAATCCAGCCTAACCAAATTAAATTTACAGATGAAGTCTGACAGGAATAAAGACACCGCAGGTTACCAAATCCTATGCACAAGCAAACACCCAAGAAGTAACTTGCCGACAAAAGACTGAATTCAAAGCGCTACAAACCCTGAAAAATGATAACAGCATAAGATACTTCCCAGCAGATAAAGGGAAGCCACAGTAAGTAATGGATAGAAAAGACTAACAAAACAAATTGACAGACCTACTCCAAGAACTCCACATACAAAACCTATAAACACAGACCCAACCACATATTGGAAAAATTAACCAAGTAGAAAAATTATAACCAGCCACATAACAAAGAAATCTAACAGACGATCATCCAGAGAAAAATCCTTCCAGATGCCCCAACATATACGGCCTCGCCACAAAAATAGAACACAGAACGGCCAACCTCTCAGGACACCATCGTCATCCAAAGAGCACACTAAAAACCTAGCTAAACACTTAGAAAAACACAGACAGCCGCCATTCTTGAAACCGCAGCTTCATATGTACAAGAACTCAATACCGCTTCTTAGAAATGATCAAAGATCTACACGTGGAACAAGAAGATATGCTTGAAGTTTTGACGTGGTCACTATTCATTCAAAGTCCCGATAAATAAACTCTTGAAATCATCAAAAAATAATACCAAACCAGCTAAACCACCTCATGGAACACAGAACACTGCTTAACGAACACATATTTCATATAACAAAGGACACAAAGATCAAGCAAATGAAAGGAGCCTATGGGATGCCACCACTGTACCCGTATGGCAAACCTGTTCATGGAAGAATTCGAATCATAGCCTGGGCTAATTGCACCACAAACACCAAACTATGCTAAGATACATCGATGACACAAGTTTGTGATTTTGGCCCATGAAAAGAAAACCTAAACAACTTCCTAACACAGGCTAAACACACACCAAATCAGTTCACCATGGAACGTGAAAATAAACAAACAACTACCAGTTCCTAGATGTACTAATCTACAAAAGAAAGCATGGCACATTAGGACACACGGTACCATACCAGAAGAAAACCAACACAACGCTACCATAATGCCTCAAATCCCACCACCACCCAGCACAGATAAATTCTGTGGCCAAAACACTAAGTTTGCCAGAACAAACGCCTGGCAGACAAGACACATATAAAAGACTGAACATGCACACGACTTAAAAGTATTGACAGCCAACGGTGCACAAAAAGCAAATCACCAGCTGATCCACAAAAACAGACTAAGACATAATAGAGACCTAGGAGATATCAACAGACCTAATAGAACAGCTGTCCTGCCCTGCTTAAGACATACTACAGACAAAATCCAGTAAGATAGTACACAGGCTTCACATTCAAGACTGCCTTCAAACAGATAAAAAATAGCCATTCCTTAGGAAACCCCAAAGATAAAAATTCGACCTGGAAAAGCACAAGGCATATAGTGAGCTCCCTGTGCATCATGCGAGCCACATACATTGCGAACAGACCAATAAGAAGAATAGAGTACCCAGCCTGGAGAACACAAAAATGCAAGTAAAAAAGCTGGAACACACCTTCTCCTAGTCAACACATGGAAACCACAGGTCATACATCAACTTCAATGGCACCAAAAACCCGAGCCCACTATAGAAAACCTCAGCCACAGAATCATCAGAGAAGCATAGGAGATTGAATAAAGACCTGAAGCATTTGAATAGAAGAGATGATTCCACCAGCAACGTGTCAATCATTTGGAAGCCTGCACTCTCAAATATGAAAGATTTTCAACACACAAGCCAAGGCAAAACCTGGGCACAAACAGACTCCCCCTGATACCTCGCACAGCTCAAAGACACCCACAGACACCAGATAAACCTAGCTTTCTAATAGATAATAGCCGATCCTTTTACTCAAGCAAGCTGCACTGAAAGCTCCACAGCAGGAAACAGTGTTGCCACAAACAAAGCCACAAAACAGACAGAAGAAACCAGAAACACCAATCAACAACAACTCCACAGACCAATAAACACAGGACCAAGACTCCGCAACCAATCAGGATGTAAGAAAAAACACATCCTGGCACAACAGTAGCGTAGCCTCAATTTAAACTCCAATGCAGAAGCCTGATTATGGCAGATGAGATTCTGCCAAAACGTTGCTACAACTTTAAAAGCACAACTACAATGATGTGGGATAATACCCGAAGGAAGCAGAACAGCATATATATATTCATATATACATTTCATATATATATACATATATATATTCATATTCATTCTATGGTGCAAACTTGAAATGCAGCATTGAAAATGTTATATTTTATATATATAAGCAAAGCAAAAAAAACCAATTAGATCTTGAGAGAAAGACAAACAAAAAACAAAAAAAATAAACATTCCCAGAAAGGGAATGCTTCCATAACTGAAGAAAGAAAAAACATTAAAAGTATTTGAGTTCTTCAGAGGTGTCAAAAGGAAGCAATTTGACCTCTCAAGTCTGGGGAGGGGGGGAAATCCAGCTCTTTGGCTCGTGTGGTTCATGAACATTGAGGACATTTAGAAGCACAAAACTTAAAAGGTTGTGTTTAAATGACATCCTGTATCCAAAACTCTGCAAGGGACACAAACAGGAAGAATTCAGAATGAGTTCTGCCCATTTCTAACATTACCCTACAGTACTTAAACATGGAAAGAATGTCAAGCTGCTCTTCTGCATTTGTTGAGGTGCCAACTGTGGAGAAATTAAACTAACCCACACTCAGGTTTTGTTTGTTTTTCTTTGAAGAAAAAAAATAGACTCAAAGAAGAGAAGCAGCATGTTCCAATTTCATCGGCCCTCCTTGGTTCTTCTGGCAGAATACCTACTTATTATTGCTCTTAATTCTTCCTTGTACCCCAGATTTGGCACAGGCATATTCAATCATGCTGTGTTATATACAATTAGTAACATCAAGAGCAGGAAAGCAGTGGAAAAATATATTCCTTTGGATATGAATGGATCACAATTGCCCAGAAATTCTGTCTGGGACTATAAGAACAATAATTCATACATATATTTCTGGTCTGAAGTATTCATTATGTTTAGTGGAAGGCCATCACCAAATATATAGATTAAAGAGCGATGCATCTTGAATGGAAAGACATCATAATGTACAGTTGTGTATGTTGTAAATATCTGTCTTCATCCATTGTGGGCTGATCATTCTCAATGGACTGAGCTGTATTCAGAAAAATGGGAAGTTATATCACTGGAAAAAGCATCATCTAGAACAGAGCTCTGGTCCTGGTGACTGACTCAAATTGGATCCAGAGATTACCACGTTGTATAATGCGAGATCAAAATTAGCTTCAACTGCTTCAGGTTGATGAAGGAAAAGATAATAAAAGGGCTGAGGATGTTTGTGGATGTTATGTGTGCAAGTGTATAAACCAGAGTTCTCCCAACTTATTCACATTAATCTTAATGTATTTTATCTTTCCAGCAAGTTTGTCTCCTTTGGAAAATCCCAAAAGCTGTAACTATGAGACATTGGCTAACCAAGATTATTAGAAGCTTTGAACACTATGATTGATAGTGGCAGAAAATTGGAGTAATAAGAAACCTCGAAAAGGTCATGGAAAGGCAGCATATGTTTCTCTGTTTTTTCGGCTAGCATGGCCTCTCAGCTGAAGTTTGTCGGAAAAAGAAAAGAGAGACTTTTCTCTTCAGCAATCAAAGGTTTGAGCAAACAAATGTGAGGGAGGAGCGAAGAAGCAGAGAAATGAAGAGTCAGACAAAGAATAATTCTTGCAATAGGAGCTGCCATTCTTTTTGTAGGAAACTGGTGATGTCAAAACCCAGCTGTGATGTTCAGTGTGTGCTTTAGATCTTCTACTGGAAGAACAAAAGCTGTGTTGAGAATCAAGTAGGTAGTAGGAAAAAGAGTATATTGCAAATACAACAAGATCATTGGCTTAGGATAATGGTCTACATGCCTCTGCAGAATCCCAAAATGAATCTGGCCTAAGATCTCATCACAACAACAAAAAAGAAAGAAGATCTCATCAGAACTTGGTGGTTTTCTTGCAGACGTTTCATTAGCAAACTAGATAACATCATCAGTATGCTGATGATGTTACCTAGTTTGGTAATGAAACTTCTGCAAGAAAACCACCAAGCTCAAAGAGTACGAAGAACCCCACAGTTCAACCCTGAACTACAAATATTCTCCTCGATCAAGACCTCATTACTTTCATCAGTTGTTTTTGAGAGGGCGCATCTGACCGTGCTTCTAACATTAACCCCAACCTAGAAATTATCCTCTGATTTATTTCTAAATTTGATATGGGCAAAATGGACACTTCTGAGAAGACGTTATCCTCTGCTAAGTTATAAAGATGGTGAGAACCTGTAATGGTATGTGAGAATGACCTGAGGAGACAGGAATGATCATCTGTTAGCATGTAAGATTGGACAACTGGCATATAAAAATGTCTCAACCCACTGAACAGGGAATGGTATAGGAAATGGGAGAAATACTTTTAGTCTTGCAAAATTCTATTTAATGTAACTTAATACCAGTAATAAAGATAGTGTGGATGATCCTGCTTGTACTTCTTGTCAGGACTACCATGCAACACTAACAGAAGCAGAAGTAGAGTTGCTACTTAAGACAGGAACAGTTCTACCCAAGCCTATTTGTAAGGCGCTTTACAAACTCAAAGTGGAGAACGTGGGGAAATAGAAATCTATCCAATAAATACATCTTGGACTCCAGCGACCTCACTAATATGCAAGGACTCAAAAACAGAATTTTGCCTGATTTCCTCTCTCCCATGGAATGAAGCAACAGGGACATTGTGGTCTCTCCTGTGCCTAACCACAAAGGAAAAAAGTTCCTGAGCTTAAATAAACCAAAAGTCAAACTTCCTAAGTGATCTTCCAATGTTTGAGGGGCTGCCACAAGGAAGAGGGGTTAACCTATTCTCCAAAGGACTTGAAGACAGAATAAGAAGCAAAGGATGTAAACTAATCAAGGAGAGAACCAGAAGTAGGAGGAAATTTCCTGATAGTGAGAACAATTAATCAGTGCAGAGTTTTGCTTCCAGAAATTGTGGATGCTCTGACACTGGAGATTTTAAAGAAGAGATTGGACAACCATTTGTTTGAAAAGATAGAAGATCTCCTGCTTGAGTAGGGGGTTGGACTAGAAGATCTCCAAGGTCTCTTTCAACTCTGTTATTTATTATATTCTTCTTCAAGGATGCTTTAAATCACTCAAATAGCCCTCCTTATGAATCTAAAATGAAACAAAAGTAGTATGTGTTAATGTTGAATTAGAGAAACCATTTTTCTCTGAATATTGAAAGAACTCGAAAATAGGAGGCATTGGATGACTGTAATTTGAATATATTCCTTTTTCCTGGAATGTGTGGATGAACTTGCTTTCTGTCTCTCTTTCTCTCTCTCTCTCTTTCTGTCTCTCTCTCTCTCACACACACACACACACACACACTTAGTCTCGCTTTCATTTCACTTTTAATATGTCAGCAAGGAACCATTTGAATGAAGCCTAGGGATATTTACAGAGTGTAGTCAAAAAGGTCACACACAGAAAACAGAGCTTTAATCACATTGTCATAAACACCGTCATCTCAATGTTTCGGACCACAGCCTTGTGGAATGACAATTTCTCCATATTATTAAAAGGCAACAGACAGCCTGTATTTCACAGAAAGGGTAGGAATAAACATTCATTGGCCTACTGACTTCCTTTTCTGGCTAGCAAAGTAGAACTAGTGCATGCACCCTGACTGAATTGGCACAGCATCCTAAGCCGTCACATGAGTTGATTGTTTTTGGCTTAATAGATTTGGTGAGCCCAGTCAAGGTGGTTTAGAAACCACAGTTTATGGACTAGCATATTGCATGAACAAAAGTAAATTGTTGTTTAGTGTAAAAAAAGAAAAAGACTATAACTAAACCAAACTTGGCTTTGCACATTGGGGGAGCCAGTTCTAATCTGACTATCAATGTTTATAAATTTATCAATAAATTTATCAATCAATGTTGATAAATTCAAGCTTCCATCCCTCATGCTATTGGCCATGCTTGCTGGACTAAAGTCCAACGAATTCTAGGGAGTCCAGTTTCTTACTTCAGTAGTTCAGAAGTTTTGCATAACCACCAGAAATCAGTTTCTGCAAGTTTACCAAAGTGATTGAAATAAGCATCTTCTGTTCAACATGCTTTTCAAAAACAATAATACTGGTAGTAATAATAGTGGCTGTACTAATAATAGCAGAAGGATCAGAAGTCCTGATTGGCCAGTTTTGATGTCTGAACTTGGATATATGTAGTAACTCTGTCTGATGTGCAGAGGGAAGTTTCAAAATCATCCTCAGGGAGTGAGCAAACAGTTTCTCTGCTGGTAAACAATAACACTGTGTGGTATGAAACAATTGTTCAAGCTGTTTCCCTCTACTGGAACGTGTGAGATCTCATGACCATCTCACCACAATAGCCCACCTTTCCTTGAGAAATGTCTAAGGGGAGGAGGAAAGAAGCCGCGTCCATTCATAAAGTCAAGATCAAAAGATGCAGGGATGCATAAAATTATTTTTCTGTCAGGTCAATGCCCAGCTTTTCATGATGGCAGGAAGGAAGGAAGATGCAACTTTCTCAGCTTGATGGGAGTCAGAGCTTATTTCCAGCAGCCCCAGGTCAAGAGGTGATGGGAAAAGGACAAGGTAACAACGTGGGTCTAAAAATAGAGCTCCCTGTGGTGGAAGAGGAGAGATGCATTTAAGCACACAAGCAGAAGTGGAAGAAGGTAAAAATAAGACCTGATGGCCTAGTAGGGCTTGAACTTGTAGCATCTGGAGCAAGTGTCTGAGCCTGCTGTTACTCCACAAGAGGATATGAAATCTGGAAGCAGGTGAACAAAGACCGATGATCACAACATGAAGGTGGCTTTTACTGAATTGTCTCTGAAGTGGCAATCAGGGCACTTTCTGAGAAGTGCAAACAGGTGGGAGTACATGAATTCACCAAGTCATTCTATCCAGGCCAGCTCTTCAAACTGGGCATGGTTTATGTTATTTAGCTCCACACACATCAAGGTCTCAAGGCTTCCCACAATCCTAGGCAGACCATGAGGGAAAATCCCTGACGCGACTCCAAAGGCTGGCCCCAAATTATTGCTATTGCTCATGAAAGAGGCAGAGAAAATAATCAAACACCCTGGGAAGAATCATGTATGAGTTAGATTTAATGCATTTACAGCTAACTTGATTAAAATTAACTCAGGAAGTTAGAGTACATTTTCTTCCTTATTGCCCAAGCCTCCAAAAGTCAATGTCCTTTTGGATCAAATTTCTGTAGATAAAGTCGAACTTCCCTTCAAGAAGTTAAAAACCAACACCAAAGGAAAAGACTGTGATCTGTGATCAGATCTTCCAAATGTAAAGCAGACGCGGTGTGGAAAAATTACTCTGATGCTGATTGAAGCAAGAGGAATCGGTGGGTGGCGAAGGAGAGAGGGAGGCCAGATTTCTTCTCTGAGATACATCTGGTTAGCCTGCCTCCAAAAAAATCGCAGAAAGATACGGTGAGTCTTGCATTAAATGAAGGAAAATAAAAGGATTTATGAGATGATCGTTCAAAAGGGCCCATGTTGTCTTGTGCAAAAGGCCCGGGAAAGCAATGCAATAAATGTAAGGCATATGTCAGCATGTGTTTGTGTGTGCTGCAGCATGTAGTAGCAAACACATGACATTCTACTTTTCTTCCAGTTGCTGACTGTTGGAGCAGAATTGGTATGGAATGTTAATTAGTAAGCATGCAGCTTATAAAAAATCTCTGAGAAGGAAATACATTGCATAATAACTTTTAAAGCAAAAACCTGGCCTTTCTTTGTTCAATTTTGCAATTGTTAGAAAATTTGGCATTGCCGTGAAAGTTAATGTGGGGACATAACATATTTGCCTGTTTTCTAAAAGCTTGTGTTGATTTCAGTGAAAATGTTTCTCTACCCTACACTTTATTGTGATGGCTTCTCCCTAACGTTACTAAGCAACAATGATATGCGGGTAGCCCTCCACTTACAACCTTTCATTTAGTGACGGTTCAAAGTTACACTGGCATGTATTTTTCACGCTTAGGACAATTGCAGTTTCCCCATGGTCACATAATGAACATTCAGACCCTTGGCAACAGGGTTATATCTATGACCATTGCAGGGTCCCAAGGTCATGAGATCCCCTCTTGTGACCTTCCAATGAGCAAAATCCATGGAGAAGCCAGATTCACTTTACAACTTAACAATTGCAGTGATTCACTTAACAACAGTGGCAAGAAAGGCTGTAAAATGGGACAATCAACTGTCTCGCTTAGTAACAGAAATTTTGGGGTCAGTTGTGGTCATAGATCAAGGGCTACTTGTAAACTGACCATTTATGTCCAATAAAGATAGGAGGAGGAACTGTAATTGTTTTAAAAGTTAATATCATTTTACATCAGCTTTGGCATGAGGGTAGTTATATAAGGCTTAAGATCCAGAGAGTTGTTTGATGTTAGAATTCATATAGCTTCACATCTGATAGAAGTATATTATTTCCTATAATCATTTTTTTCCAGCTTCCCCAAGGAAAAAGTCTCACATAATAGTGGGAATGTCAAGAAAAATGACCTGCAAATGGGACTCTTATTTTACTGAAATTATAACTCCCACGGTGTTCTCCCTTACTTTCCTTTGCATAACTCTTTCAATTGTTTTTCCTATCTAGAATTTATTATAAAAACATTTCATGACATAGATCATAGAAGCTGAACCACATGTTGGAAAATTCTTGCAGACCATATTCACTTTTTTCAACTACATTTACACACTCAGCTATTTTTTGATTCTGTTTTACAGCATTTACAATTTTCCACATGGAAAAATTCTTATAGGAGAAGCCTATCCATTTTGTATTTGCTTCGCAGTTTCTTGTGCTATTTTTTCCCAACTGGGTTCCCTTTCATGGAGTCAATTTCCAACCCCATTTAGTGCATACTGAGTGTTACGGCTTTAATGGAACAGCTTTTAGAAGCATGATGTTAGATCAGGGGTGTCAAACTGACGGCCCGCAGGCCAGATATGTCCCGTACAGGACACACCAATCCCACCTCTGTGAATGGGAAAAATGTCATGAAACATCACATGATGGCAACATGACGCCGCAAGTACCTGTTGTTAGATACAGGGTAACTGGCTACATATGATCTCTTTCTTAGCTAGAAGATGTCTGTAGAACATGCGTGTCCAACCTTGGTAACTTGAAGACATGCTGACTGAAGAATTCTGTGAGTTGAAATTCACAAGTCTTTGTTTTGCCAAGGTTGGACACCACTCTAATAGAACTTCTATAAGCTGCATCATTTGTAGGAAAGCCACTTAAATCAATGGCCTCCTGGCCCAGAATTGAAAATAGTCAGAATCAAAGGTTTTTCATGATTCTTTGATAGGACATGGTTTTGTTGAGATCAATCTTGCCGGTTTAAGATTGGTAAAGGAATCAGAATTTCTGCCTTAAATTCTCACTGGGTATCAATGAGGTGAATTATAGTCTAGGGAAGAGGTGGAGGAGGGGGTTTGGGTAGACGGTCCAGTAATGAAATGGAGAGTTTCAACTGCAGCAAACACTTTGTTTCAATACTCAAAGCAAATAGCTACAAGCAAGGAATATGATACAAACTAATGTTTAACAATTAGGAACATTTTAAGACATTAGCCATATAAATTATATACAATTTATATACATAATACAATGTAATTAATATATAATATAATTATTATAAGGAGTATATATTTTTCTTATCTGCATATTGTAACTAAATAGATTTTTAAATGGAAAGTTCACAAAGCATATACTGAGATCCAGATAAGGACTATTCTGCCAAATAAGCATGGGCCAAAGAAGAAAATGTGTTTTTGCTATTTTTTTTCATAGCCATTCTCCTAGCCATTTCCACCTTAGCACAATGCAAATGACTAACTCCATCTAGAGATAGATAGAAACCCAAACCCTGATAGGTTGCTCTACATTGTTGTCACTGTGTGAAACAAACAATATATGCCAACCATGGATGAAAATCCTAAAGGGGAAAACAACTCAAGAATCCTGGGAAACTCTGAAAAGTACAATCATAGAAGCCCAGACCAGCACAGTACCACTGAGAAAGAAAAACAAGAAATCCAAGAAGAAACCAGCATGGCTGCACAAAGATCTCTCTGGCAAATTGAA
>BHFT01047234.1:0-12650 GCA_004320025.1 Laticauda laticaudata | reverse complement strand
AACCAACGGATGGCAAGCTGTTTTGTCCATTTTACATCCTCTTTGCATCCGTTGGTGCAGTGTGACAGGGGCTTAAATTGTTTAAGTTAAAACTGCATTTTGCAATTAACTGAGAGAGATTTTGTCAAAGCAAATGTCATTCAAGTGGTGCTCCTGCTGTTTTGGGATTGCAACCAGCCTATTACTACCTTTGCTATCTTTTGCCCCAGTCATTCTATTTCTATTTGCAGCTCTTCATACTTTGTGATTTTCTCCAATTTCTTCTTCTCTATTCTGTTTTTATTTATTTATTTATTTATTTAATTAATTAATTAATTAATTAATTAATTAATATTGCCACCTATTCATGGCGACTCAAGGTAGCTTACACAATGTAAAATCATAAAATATAAAAACAAAAAAATGTAAAAACAAAAAAAAATTATTTGGCCAGGTACTGCAGTGTCTAGTATCCACTTTTTTGTCTTTCTTATCAGTAATTTTTAAGTATGGAGTATTATGTGGCACATGCTTGTCTATCTGAATTCTAAAGTTCTAGAATACTGTAACTTATTTATTTTCTATTACCTTGTCTATTTCGGGGTCCTAAGAGTTCTTGCTATTATTTATTACAAATATTCCAGTGCCCCTTGTTGCTAGTTTGTCATGTAGTTGTTTGTAATCAGTCAAACTCGATTTTATTGAGGGCCACATCAGGGATGTGTTTGACCTCAGGGGGCTGGGATGAGCATGGCCAGGGTGGGAATAGACAGTTCGATGTCACTTGTGTTGGCAATGCATGTGGTGGCCCGAGCACTCTGCTAGCAAAAACAAGCTCTTTCACAGCCTTTCAAAACTTTCACAGCTGGTTCAGTTTTAAATTTGGGGTGAGCCTACGCTGTGCCAGAATGGTTTTTTCTTCATCCTGATTGGTATGGAGTCTTAGTCCGTGTTTATTGGTCTTGGAGTTTGCTGTGTTCTGCTTGATTGGTGTTTCTAATATGTTCTGTCTGTTTGTGTCTTTTATTGTGTCTAGATTAGCTGGCAACATTGTGTTTCTGTATTGGAGGCTTTTAGTGCAGCTTGGGTCCAAGTAAATGGACGGCTATCATTTGTTAGGAAGCTAGGTTTCATCTGGGTGCCTGGTTGGGGTGTGTTTGAGCTGNGGACCAGGGAAGAGGTTGGTTCTTCTTTTTTGATTGAGTTCTTGTGTTCTTCAATGCGTGCACTAATTCTTCTGTTAGTTTGTCCGATGTATGTGGTGGGACAGGCAGTGCAAGGGATTTTGTATACTCCTTGGTTTTCTAACTCAATTTTGTCTTTAGGATTTTGTCTTTACCCTGTCTTTATATTTATACATATACATATACATATACATATACACACACACACACATATATATATACCGTATATGTATGTATATAAAGACAGGGTCTTATTTTGGGGGAAACACAGGTATTTAAGAATTATCTTAATTAGATGGAATATCTTTGTATCAGTTTAACAGTGAATGAGATGAGGCTGAAAAAAACAAAGCCTTTATAAAACAAAATTATTCCACTCTCAAGAGTTGGTTGGTATCTTGACACACACACAAAAATTGAAGTTGCCACTTTTCCAACTATTACCTGATAAAACTGGATAGACTCTAGGCAGATATTAAATAATGTGGCATTTCTCTAACATTTTGAGATCAGATCACATTGGGTGATCTGAAAGCCATTTCTCCTAAAATAAAGCTTTTTATTTTCTAAACTTTCAACTGTTGAATAACGAAGGGTAGATTGTTTTCTTGCTCTTTTGTTTAAATTGAAATGTGCTGTAAATGTACTGTCTGAAATAACATGTATATTATATGCTTCGTATTTCTACTTTATGTGAATGTGGGGTTTAAATGATCTTAATGACTAACAAAACAGTGTATTATTTACATTTTCTGCAATGTTTGTTTAAATAGAAATTCCTGAATTCTTACAAACTATTTGCTAACTTCAGACATTTCTTTTATCTTTCAGGGATTTTGGCAGTCATGGATGCTTACAGCCTCAATTCTAAAGAAGTGAAGCAAGGAGAATCCCCTGGGGTAGCCTCTGACTTGAATCGTTCTGATAAAGACCCCATTTACATTGGAGGATTACCAAGGTCAAGGACAGTAAGGTACAATTAACCATGTCCAAGGAAAATCCTTAAGAGTAGTTGCACAAAATGTTCTCCACTATTCTGTGCATGCTAACTTCTCATACCCAAATGTGCTGTCAGATGGTGCTCCATTCAAAATCCAAGAAAGAAATATTTAAGATTCCATTAATTAGAGAAACAATATCTTTTACTGGAAGTGGTAGCAACAAAAGAATTCTGAATCTGAGAAAATGAGCGCGTAAATCACATATACAAAGTGATGGCAACGTTCNAGAATTCTGAATCTGAGAAAATGAGCGCGTAAATCACATATACAAAGTGATGGCAACGTTCCCACCCCCAATAGTTCAATTAGCTCATCCAGTTAAAAGTTGTGTATGGCATAATGTGGGCATCTCCAGGTGGCGATGAGGCCTCCGTCCATTGACCTTGACATATTTTAATAAAGTGTTGTGGCTCTGCATAGTATAGGATAGAAGCCTAAGCAAGAATCTTCCCCCCCTCAACTTATACAGTTCTGTTTTGTAAGCGACCTCCAGATCGCTTCCCATAACCATGTCCCCCCTCCTCCCCCTGTTCCTTATGACAACTGAAAGATGCAAAGCAAAGGAAGAAAATCTTGAAGGCTGACACGTGCTTTTTCAAGAGACAACTAAACTGTGATATTTCGCTTCTCATTCAAGAAGCTTCTTCAATAATTCTTCTCATCCAAGAGCTAAAGAAGCTACTTGGATGAGAAGTGAAATATCAAAGTCCAGTTTGCTCCTGAAAAAGTACCTTTGGGACAGCTATAACCTGGATGACTGAGAATCTCTTGGCTTCTCGAAAGCAATGCAAGGACCAATGGGTGGGCAGTGTGCAGGAAAAATCTGAGATAACAAATAGAAAAGCTTTTGCCTTGAGACAGCATATCCAACAAATCCTCCTACTCCCTGGCAAACTTCTTTCTACCTTTCTGTATATTAAACCAATTATATCTCTGATAGCACTAAATGGAGGTAGAGAAACGGAGTCTCTGAGAAGACTGATGGGCCATGCTGAGGAGGATAATAGAAAGACTAAAGTATACTAGTCTTGCAATATTCATCGCTAAAATTCACTAGGTTGCCATTTAACTAAAATCTGGAATTCTGAGCCAATCCAAAATGTTAGGCATAATTCCAAGATATATATTTCCGGTACATATTTTCAGTTTTGAGTGTACTTCTATTGAAATTGCATATGGTTTAAATATAGTGGATGTAGCTCTAATAAAAACTGGTTACCCTCTTGCCATTTCAGCATATAAAACCCATTATATTGCTTGGACACAAATTATGTGTTTGACTGACTTTTTTCATACAATCAGTCTTGGATTTTTAGTGAGGCACTTCTTGCCTACTATAAATATGCTTGATGTCAACCATTATCTGTGTTTATTCCCAATAGTGGTCTATATAAATGATTTCCTTTTGGAGTGGTGGAGGGCACCTTCTTTCAGATTTTCTTGGAAATAAATACTTTTAAACACAGAATTTAAGTGAACAAACAGTATCCATCATATTGTGAGGGTTTTTTTCAAAAAAAAAATGCTTACAACTCCTTACTTTCGTGGAGGATACACTCACTGTTTGTCTTTTGATCAGAGATTTCTTAAGGCATGAGGAAAAATAATTCATGGAGGGGAAATGAGATAAGCCTACCATCTGATAACTTTCATTTCTGTCTTTGTATTAGAAGAGAATATAAAAACAGTAATTGCCTGAGCACCTGCCAACCCTGATTACATAGTTCAAGGTTCTTCATTGGTTCAGATATTAACTTTATTCAGCCATTCTCACTTCAGACCTTCTCCATAAAATGAGAAAATTGGAGGGGAAGGGCCACACTTTGTGGTTCATTTGCTTCCCTTCCCTTATACCTTAGACTCCAACAACAACAAAAAGTACAAATACGTAATAACAATTTTAGTCATCAAATTCATCATAGGAGTTTAGAACACAAGGGATGCCAACATCAAATGGAAAGAAAAGCTTCTTATTGTGCTTTGTGGTGGTTTGTTTTTTTTTAAATATTGTAATATTTTGTAATTTATGTAGTCTCTGGGTATTCTTGAAAACATGTTGATTTGTCAGAAGTTAATTACACGGTGACTCCATCCTGACTTTTATGAAGAATTCAGTATTTTGTTCAATTTTAACAGCTCAGTATTTCCCTTTATTAGGAAAGGGGTTCATAGCAGAACATTTGTGGGATGCATGAAGAACTTGGAAATATCCCGATCTACTTTTGACTTGCTTAAAAATTCATATGGTGTGAGAAAAGGCTGCATCCTAGAGGTAAGACATACTAACAGTTTTGTTCACTAGATTTCAGCTGTTTGCTACTGAGAAATGAATTAATAATGCATGATGACTTTATAATGACTAGCATGTTGACTGTTAAATAATCAAAAGCTGTGGTTTTCTAAAATTTAAAGTGATGCATTGACTGATTGTTCCTTTCCTTTTGCAATCTAGCCTACACGCAGCGCTAATATCTTACATAATGGTTACATTGAGTTGCCACCCAAACATCTTTTGGTGGAATCTGAACTTATGGCTACTTTTGCTACAAAGAACTCCAGTGGAATCATTCTTGTGGGGCTTCGAAAAGGTGAAGCAAAGCGAAGACGCAGGCAAGTCCATCTTGTAAGTACCCAGTCATATTTAATTTTATGTTTTTAATTATTTCTGGAATGGATCTTGACTAATCTCTAAAAGGGCTGCTGTCTAGATTGGAAAAAAAATCACAGACCATCTTGACAAGCCAGTTCTAATAATTGCCAAGAAAATACAAGCCTGTGAAGTCACTAGACCTTGAGTTCAGTTCAGAGGAAACACAGATGTTTATCATCAGCTGTTAGATTCCAGGTTAGGGTGGCATTATAGAAATAAGGATGCTCACATATGGGAGTGTTTTTATTTGAATTCTGCAAATAAAATTGGGTTATTTTGGGTACAGCACAATAAACATGTAAATTTTGAGAACATTTTGAGACAATGAAGGGAGCTTTCCATTTTCTGTTAAAAACTGGACTGAATAGAAAAGTGCACACCACTACGGCAAATAGGTAGTCCTTCTCCTACAGCCATTTGTTCAATGATCTTTTGAAGTTGGAATGGTCTATACTGACTGGTTGCAGCACCCGGCAATCATGTGATTGCCATTTGCAACCTTTCCTGCTGATTTCCAGAAAGTCAGTGGGGAAGCTAGCAGGGAAGGTCACAAATTGCTGGTGTAAGTCTCCCCCACCCATGCTTTCTCCCTGAGTCCCTTTGTATCACACTGCACCACTCATTTGTACACCCATGCACATAATTTCCATTCCCTACCATATCTTTGTACACCCTCCCTTTTCTGTCTGCATATCCTCCCTGGCCTTGTGCACCCTCTCTGACCTGTGCTGCATTCTTGTGCATCCTCCCCGACCTACAACCTTGTAAAACCTCCCTGACCCTTGTTGTATTGTGTCCTCTACTTTGGTTGTGGGAAACCGGCAGGAAGTTTCATTGCTGAATGACTGGGATTTGGGTAACAACTTGGGACTACAAGGATTGGAACTGCTAAGCAATGTGTCTGCATTTATCACCATATTGCTTAGCAATGCACTTAGACCTATATATCACTTCACAGTGCTTGACAATTCCCCCTAAGCAGTTTACAGAGTCAGTATATTGCCCCCAACAATCTGGGTACTCATTTTACTGACCTCGGAAGGATGGAAGGCTGAGTCAACCTTGAGCTGGTTGAGACTTGAACTGCCAAACAGTTGGCAGCCGTCAATCAGCTGCAGTACTGCATTCTAACCATTGCACCACCACGGCTTAGCAAATTCTAGTTCCAATTGCTGTCATAAGTTGAGGCCTACCCGCATAGTTTTGTGTCAAACCCATTCTCCCAAAAATAAAATAATAAAATAAAATAAAATTCCAAAAAAGGCAGAGGAAAAAAGAGAGATGTCCTTCCCTCTCCCCACTTTCCACATTTTAACAACATGCCTAGCAATCATGGAACTATTTTTTTTCTCTATTCCTTGTAGCCCTTTTTCTCTATCATGCTAGTGAATGGTCACTTGGCTGTGCAGGTCCTTGCTGGTGACCGAGCAAGTGCAAAAAGGGTCATGGTCAAGTCTAATAATGGAACTTACAGTGATGGAAAAGAGCATTCTGTTATCCTTACTCGGAATAAGAGGTACAAACTGAAGTACAAATTTAATTACCACTTATGCTACCTACGATGTTGTCTAAAGAACTAACTTGCATTATTTCAGAAAAATAATCACAGTTACAGATTCCTGTTGTTCAGGGCATTTCAGTTTCCTGTGTTAATTATATTTTGTGTCCAGTTACTGATTAAAATGTGTGTGATTATTCCCATTATAATTTGTAGATGTATCTACAAAGCATTGTAGATGCTTTGACTTCCAAAAGCAATGTTACCAAATATTTGTAGAACATAAAACAACTTTAAGATGTCTACGCTAAGAAGCCTTCAGGTCTTATATATTAAAAAAAAAGCCTACGAGATAAATTAATTAGAAAGTCATTAGAAAGTCTGATGTTTCATAGTAGCAAGTCTCCAAATATATCAGAGAACCAAATTTATGCTCTAGTTATTCAGGGTGGATTATAAAATTTACTTGATTTCTCTTCCTTGAAATTATTCTCTTGAAAAAAAAAAGTTACTGAATATTATTTCTCTCTGTTTTCTCCCCGCTTCTTTTGCTGCCCAGAATAATAAGTGTGCAAGTGGATGAAAATAAACCTGAAGAAATTAGACTTGGACTCATGGCAGAAAGCAGACCAATTAATATATCAAAGCTCTTCATTGGTGGAATTCCTGCTGAAGAAAGCATTTCAGGATTAATGATGATGGATTCTTTCTATGGTTGTATAGCTAATGTAATATTTAATACCGAGTAAGTTATCATCTTGGTTGTTCCAAAGGTGCTTTTTCCAAAAGGTGATTGAATTTTCTTGGGTTTTCTCTTTGAAAACCCTTCGCTTCTCATCCAAGAAGCTTTTTTAGTTCTAAAGAATATATATTTCATATAAGTTATTTAATTAACTAATGGATGAAAAGTTACATTATTTTTTAAAAAATAATCTTTATTTCAGTTTCACTATGCTATCTCCATGGTAGATAAGGATTCCTTTATTTATTGAAGGGCATCATTTACTATTTTTACCATGATATGATAGTTCTGCTTTTTTTAAAATCAGAATATCTTGTCTGCCAAATGTCAGAGAAGATTAAACTAAAACCACTTAACAGGCACAGAATCATCCAGAAACTCTGATGCAGAGTTTTATGTCGAAAAGCCAAGAACCCATTATTAAAAGAATTTCAAATATTGCTGAGTATCAAGTGCCAGTGAGTATCATAGTGAAACAGTGTTGGAATTCTTGTTTCTCTTTTTCCTGCCTAAAATGCAATTGGCTGGCTGGCCCTCTCTTTTAGGCAGAAGGTCTGATTGCCATGTCTTTTGCTTTATTAATGGATAAATTTGGTTGTAAATTGTTCTCCTTTGTCCATATATAGAACTGATTTTCACACCAAATATATCTAAGTTGTTCAGCGGGATAGGAAAGAATGTCATGCTTAGCTGGATAATATTTGGTCTACAGACATTGAGACTGTTCTGTAACTATTGACTACAACAGAAGATATCACTTATATGGAACATGATAGCAAGTAAGATTTGTAGATATATAACCTGGAAATCATGGAACTGCACAGTGTTGGATTGGAGTAAACATGATTAATTCTTTAGAATTTCACATCAAAGATATGTGAGAAAAGTAGCTAGGACTTGATAAATATTTTTGCGTTCTTAGTTTTCAGCTTAAAATAATTCATGTTTCCTGCAATTTGTTTCTTCTTTCCTTCCCTTCCTTTAAAAAAATACAGATTTCTGGATTTCACCACTGCAGTAAGGTATGAAGGTGTTGATATGGACAGCTGCTTTCCTTCAGAGAAATCTAAGCCTGTTATTCAACCAGAAGACTTTGAAATCCGATCTGAAACACAGATGCTGCCAAGTTCTCTAAAGTCTTTTTCACAAGCTAAGGAAGTATGTTATAATGGTTATATTTGTGCTTATGATCATAATTAAGCTAGGAAAGAAAGTTTTCTTTTTTTTATTTTTCAATTTCATAATTCACCTCTTTGCCACAGGTAAATCATAAAGCCACTTTGTTATGGGTTCTTTTAACTATGCCCAATTTGGTGGGCTCAAGACACAAAATGAGTTTACAACAACACAGGTGCCTAGACAACAAACACAACTATACATAGTACTTGTGTACTATTACTCACTACTCTTCATTACTTATTCTTCCTCAGTATTGCTCCTTGGGAGTACTGCTAGAGAGAAAAAAATCTCTTTCTCGCTGCTTTCTGCTAGTTTACTCCCCTACAAATAACACACATAACTCCTTCTCTCCCCCTCTCTCAATTGTTTTACAATAAATCTTTTATAGGCAGCTTTGCTGTACTGCTACTGGTGAGAAAGTTTAAAGAGAAGGAAAGAAAAAAGCACAGGTACTGGCAATTTTCTGGGCACCTGCTCTCTCACAGGGCAATTTATTAAATACAAGGGAAAGTAATCCTATTAACCATATGGAATTAATTCATTTACTTTTCATTAAATATACACATAAATAAAATCAATTTTATTTTTATTTGGTTTTTATCTGATTTCTGAATGTTAGTGTGTGTTTTTGCAACTGTATTACTGGATCAATAAGTGTAATTTTATATAAATTTAGATATAAATAATTTCAGTTATGTGTCATTGTAATCATAGAGGTAAAAATGATAGAAGCTATTCTGTACTTGGTTCTGCTGCAGATTGTCTTGAATGTAGGTCTAGTTTTTCTTCTAAACATGAGGATATTTCACAAATTCAGTTCTTTTGATCATCAAAATGAGAAAGTACCACTGTGTTGTTCTCGACCATAGTCTCCTACAAAAACTTGGAGCAAGTTCCCTGATTTCCAATTAGCACGGTTTATTAAGGCTAGGTCCCACTGGCTGACGGACGCAAAACGTATCCATAAAGGACACAGCGGACAAGCAAAATTTCGGGGGTGGCTCCATCCGTTGTCATCCGCTCCAAACCAGTGGTGAAAAATTTGCCATAAACAGAACCGGAAAAGAACGATGTGGGTAGTTACGATAGCAGGGATGTTTCAGCGCGAATGTCACTCAGGCAAAGCCTACGCGGCATGCACACGCGGGATAACGAAGCGGATGACACATCCGACCCAGCTCTTTCCGGGCAGATTGCGACGAAGGACGCATTGGCCGGAAGGGGCGGATGCATAGCGGATTGAACCGGAATGCATCACGGACACCTATAGTCAGCAAAGCGGATGCCGTGTGGATGTATACTCGGATGCAAAGCCATTCACCTGCGCATCGCGGGGAGTATGAATTGCGTCAGCTCCACCAGTAATATACAAAGGGATGCAGCACACGCACGCAGTCAGCATTCAGGGGAAAGACGTGCTGCCCACATCATATCTCAGGAAGGACAACACACATGGTCATCAAGTCAGAGGGACACAAAGAGGGAAGCCCTGTCCTAAACTCGTCCAAGCCCTGGAAGAAGCACAGAACCAGCATCCCAAACCGCGCCAGCCTGGCAACTGACTCGAAACCCTCCTGCTGCTCGCTGCTGTGGGGACCAGCCGCAAGGCCCTCAAAGCCCTGCTGCTGAAGGCCTGCTGCTGCAAGCCCCCTGAAGGCCCTCGCTGCTCCAGCCTCTGAAGGCCCTGCCTTGAAGCTCCTGCCAAGAGCGGAGGAAGAGGCAGGGAAGCAGAAAAGGGAGAGAGGCACAAACAGTACAACCGTTTCCAACGGAGGCATGAGGCAATCGAGGTGCTGGAAGGCTGAGGGAAGAACGAGTACCATCTGGAAGAAAGGTCACAGATCTGTAATCCACGACACCAAGCAAGAAGCAGCAGCTTGGAGAGACAAGGGCGAGCGCCCTGGGGTACACTGCAGATGTACTCCTGGGCATGGTGAAGCACCATGCCCACACCTGGTAACTGGCAAGCTACACCACTCAAAAATCCGGCAGGCCGCTTGTCAAAGCCTCATCGACACCGGGAGATGTACGTCATGAGCCAACGTAACAGTTTCCTGGAGGGTCGAGATCCGCCCACCGAGAGCAGCCCCCTCTGAGACCCCTTCTCACCTCAGACAGCCCACAACAGCCAGTCCTCTTCCAGCCAGGAGCCAGAAAATACCCTGTCCAGCGCAGGTGTCCTTCAGAGGGCCCCCACGGCAGCAGACACCCCAACAGCCTGCAACCTCCCACATAGCCCGGCAGAAACTTGGAGGTCCCCCCTGTCCACAAATGTAGGAAGAAGCAGCACCACCAGAGGCCAACCCCACCCCCACCCCTAAGCTCCAGAGGATGCAGGCCAGAGAGGCAGACCTGGGAGGGCCAGAACCACAGTGCTCCTCGTTGGAGATCAGGGACACCAATGAAGACGCAGCCACACAGACGCTCTCTTTCTCAGACTGATCCCACTCTGGACAGAAGAATCCTGGGGCCCGCCACAACCTTCATCCAACCTACGTGAGCCACACCCTCAGGGACCCCTGCCCCGAGTCCAGACCAGGTGACTCGCAAGGAGAAGATAACAGCACCTATCTGCACAACCCTCAAGGCCCAAAAGACTGAAAGCTTGCTCCATACCCAGTCCAGGTCTGCCTCCCTCAACCCCAGGCGAATGTCACCAGGCCGCTTTCCACGGCTTTCAACAGCCCCTCAACCTCCAAGGCCTACCGACTACCAGGACTATCCCACAGCAAACAAAAACAGACCTTCCGCAGTCAGGCCCCAGGTTCATTGCAACACCACAGACTCCAGTCCTCCCACCCAGCTTGCACGACCAGACAGCTCCACTACACTCCTTCTTCCTCCACCCCACCAGCCAAGCCCATCATAAGACACATCTGTCATCCAGCTCTTGGGCCTCACACCCAGGTCCCTTGATGAGGGCGCACCTCTCCGCTCAACGCTCACATGACCTGACCATCAGCCTCTCGGATAGCTCTCCTGAACACAACCATCCCTGTTTGTACCTCTCAGGGCAAGCACCCCAAATGGCGCCTCAGACCAGCAACTCAAGCCAACAGCCACCATCCACAGTCCCTGGCTGCACTCAACAGCTGAACCAAATAGGACATCAGACTCCAGAGTGACTGAGAATAGTGCCAGAGACTGAAGTTCGTTACTCTGTTCAACCCATTGACTTTGCTCTAAGACACTTTACTTGGTTCATTTTGGCTTTATTAACTAAAGTCATAAAGTTTCACCTAAGACAGTCTAATAAAGGTTAAATCTTTGCTATAGACACTTGGGTTCAATCTTTTTACTTAGTAAAAAGTGTTCTGGTGAAAACCTTTTGAAAACAATGGTTAAGCGCTTGCCCATGCTTGTAGAATAGGTACAGGATAGTTTGTGGGGATAGATAAACCCTTACAGTGCAACATAGTGGGACTTCGTTATGGTCCCCCATTCCAGCTGCCACACCATATGGACCTTTATTATCATAACAATCTTATTTCACTGATCCACACATTTTTAAAACTAAACAAACGCTCTTTATTACATGCCCCTATTCATTGTACGCCCACCTCAACCATACAATGGCACACATCTCAAATCAGTGTTATGCCGACAGCCTCAAATGGAAGCATACCATTCACTCTAAATCATCGCTGTCCATTGCCAACTCCACTGCTCCCAGCTGAGGAGCTTTTGCACCCAGTGTCTCAGGAGTTTGCGCTGCTTATCCTCTTCCCTTCACGTGAGGCTCTGTTGGGGCCTTGTAACATCCACCAGTGTCTATCAAGCGTTACGTCCCTTTCGCCCTCCATTCAACACCAGGTTCATGTCCCCCACTCTGCCCTTGTCTGATGGTCCACAAGCCCTCGTTCTGCACACACTGCGTAGCGGGTCGCGCATGAGATTGTGCAGGAATGCAGCAAGCTTCCCACGATGCGCTCCTCACACGTCTGCTGCGGTGCAATCGCTGCATGGTGGTCGAGAACGTAAATCTTGGAAACCTGTTGGCCAGGATGCCAACAGGTGTTTCAAACCCAACCCACCCGTACTCTGCCCTGGAACAGCCTGTAGTTGAATGATCCTCTCTTCATGGTGAGGTATCTGGAAACTGTCTACAGCTTCCAAAATGAGGTAGGCTTCTGAGGGAAAGGGCGCGTCAATCCACCAATGAATGAAGTAGGGCATCCATCTGTGTGGTCATTGGGTAGGGGGTCTGCGATCTGGAAAACCCATGAAGAGGTGCCCCGTTCCAAGCCAATCCTTGAGATCAACTTGCATTGTATACCTGGCTTACTCTGACAGCTCGACTCCGTTGCCCTGACGCAATCGATGTTAGATGAACCTTGTAGTGCAGACATCACCAAAATGGCAAAGACGGATGATACTCGAGAAGCCCTTGTAAACGTTGAAATACAGATGGAACCAG
>BHFT01047233.1:0-42553 GCA_004320025.1 Laticauda laticaudata | reverse complement strand
TTTTATGTTATGTGTTTTGTTTGTATATGTTTGTCTTTTAAAAATCAATAAAATTTTTGGGGAAAAAAAAAGATGGTATCTGAATAGCTTCTGATTCCAAACAAATATGTAGCTATGATTGCATTGCACATTGTATATGAGAATGGGAACTGGGTTTAAATAGTTAGAGTAAAATATGTTTGACTTCTCTATGACTGAATATATTATGTGAACACAATCAGTGTGCTTACTTTATGGCAGGGGTCCCCAATGTGTTGGCTGAGAATTCTGGGAGTTGAAGTCCACAAGTCTAAAAGTTGCCAAGTTTGGGGACCTCTACTTTATGGTTTAGTATGATACATTAATTGTATAAATGAGCTTCCTAGTTTTGTCATGCATTAACTACTGTCTCTCATTTGAAATGTTTGATTTGCTGTTTTGCTACCTATAAAATTGCATGCACCTTGTTTTGTTCGGAAAAACACGAGGTAGACCGGGTTCCAACAAGTAAAAGTCTTTATTCGAAGGAGTCAGTAAAACGGAACGGTTTGGCCGAACTTGCGGCAGCCTTTTATACAGGCTAGCCTGCCGGCTTGTAACCAATGGCAGCTGTTCGAATTTGCCGCCTTTTTCACTTTATATGGATTGGTTCTTAGTGAACCAATCCAATGCTTACTTTAGTTGACCAATCAGATTTGCATGTTTTGGAGTAACCCAATTTGCATACAGAACACACCTAAAATGATTTTATTGTTTTATAAATTAGGATTTTTTAATGAGACTGTTGTGCTCAAAAATTACACAACAGTTAATTTTGTAGTCTATATTTTTAAAATTATCATTTGAATTGATTGGTGGTTATAGGCTATGTGAAGAACAAGACTGTTAACTTCTCGATCACAATTATAATAACTATATGTTGTTGTCTTATAAATTCTTGTTTTTCCTTTCTTGATTATGAGACTAAGAATTGTCAGGTCAGAAACCCAGAGTAGCCAAACCAATTATTCCTGTCTTTTTCTTAAATCTTAGTGAACATTTGCTTTTTTACTAAAAAAAAAAAAATTACTAAAATTTTTATTTTCTTGTGCATACTTTGAAACCAACTGAGTCGTGTAGGCTTGCCTAGAAAGAACATAAGCTGCTTTTTCTAAAACTATCCAGGAGAGGGTGATATTGAAACATTTCTCTATCACAAGAAAAAAAATCACTTTCCTCTCCCATCTGAAATAAGAAATGTCCTGAATCAATTAAATTGTTTTCCACATTAATCAACTAGCTGAACAATACTATTCTACCAGCTGGCATGGAAATAATAATTCTGCCCTACTGTTTGCTTAAAACATTTCCTTATTTTGTGCCCTAAACTTCTTATACTGTTCCAAAAAACATACCATTCTGTTTCCAAGTTAAAATATTATAATACCCAGATAGGAAGTAATTTTCCATCTTATTTTTCAATTTCATTTTCAGAACCATTATTTGATGGAAACATTTCAAAGAAGGGATTTAATAAAGCAAAACAAAATGACATTATCCATCTGGGAAAGGACTACTTGTGCCAACATTATTTCTGTCTCTTTGCATCATCTTGACCATTGCTGAATTTCCTCCATGTTATTTCTTCAGGTTTTATCTCTGTTGAACATTGGATTTTCAATTTAAAAAAATGTAAAGGTTTCCTGTCAGTCATATCTGAGTTTAGGGCACTGTGCTCATCTCCATTTCATGGCTGAGGAAGCCAACGTTGTCCAAAGAGATTTTTTGTGGTCATGTGACATGGCTGTACCCCAAAGGTGCACAGAAAGCTGTTACCTTCCCACCAAAGTGGTACCTATTAATCTACTTATATTTTCATGCTTTCGAATTGCTAGGTGGGCAGGAGTTGGGGCAAGTAATGGGAGCTCACCCTGTTGCAAGGAACTTGGGTCTCGTATCCAGACTATCAGCTCTCTAGCTGACAAGCTCAGCATCTCTAACCACTGAGCCATCATATCCCATTTTCAATAAACCTTCAAACTAGCATCACATACTGAGGAAATTCCATCAAGAAGAAGACTGCTTTCCTTAAGTTTGGCAAATTGCTTTCTTTTTTTAATTTTGTAAATCAATGTGGGAAATGTTCATTCATTGTAACTTAGAGATTCTAATCTTCACACCCATGTTAACAGACATCTGCTGATTTCAATTGGAAACAAAACTAGAATCCATTGCATGAATATTCACCATTTCTCAGCTACATTTCTCAGCCCAATCTGCCACATAAAGTTGTTGTGTTTTTATAGACGATAGCATTGACCTCACCCCTTTCCTAAGAGGTCTGTTGGGAGCATGCATAAGCCCACCAACGTGCCTACTGTCCCTGTCCTATTGTTTCTTTTTTTATTCGTATCTGTTTCATGTATTCATAACCATGTTTATGCTTATACCTGTTATCTAATACTCACTTGACAAATAAATAGAAAGAAAGAAAGAAAGAAAGAAAGAAAGAAAGAAAGAAAGAAAGAATAGAATAGAATAGAATAGAATAGAATAGAATAGAATAGAATAGAATAGAATAGAATAGATTTCAGTATATCCTGCTGTAAAAACGTATGGTTTAAATCCAAAAAAGCAACTGTTGTGGTTGACCAGAATTTTCAGAATGCTTCGAATTACATCAAGTAGACCCATCCACTTTTTAAAAACCAGTACAGAGTATGTCAGGTTTCTTCAGCCTGTGCCAATCCAGATGTGTTCACCTACAACTCTCCAAATTCCAAGTCAATCTTTAAATTGGATTCATGTGGGCTCACTATGGTTGATGAACACATAATAAAGCAGATCAAGCATAACCCAAAAAACTAATTCATCTCGATTGAAAGCATCCAAATTGTGGATTTCTCCAGACTTAGATTCTCTGAAGGCTTGCTGAAATGCATTCTGATTAATGTGAGTGTTGGATTTTCCTGTTGACATTTTTATTTGCATTTTAGGGGACAATGGAAGAAAGTGATAACAACCATAGCTTTATAGGCCTGAATCATGCAGGCTGTATGATGTAGTGAGTTGATAATTTGTACTGGCAGATGGTTTCTGAATTTGCTTTTGCTTTATGCTGATGGATAATATAACCAAGACAGAATAAATCAGCTGCAGCCACATGAGAGTGATCCTTATCCTTGATAGCTATCTAATGTTGGTTTTCATATTAAGTGACAGAGCAATGGGTGAGGAACGTTTTAACTGATATGTTTTATTCACATCTGGTTTTATTCATGTTGTAGTCTTATTTACTCACAATCTCTCACTGTCTGAAGCCCACACAGTCATGCAAAGTATGTGGGATTGAGACTTTTTAAAGGTTGTTTTTCCCCATCTTTTTTTTTGGGGGGGGGGGGNGGGGGGGGGGGGAATAACTGGCATTTCTTCTTTGCTGAAGTTATTTCATTTTGCATTGGATTTATTTTAGGCCATATGCAACAGTTTTCCCAAGTGTTTTCCTTTAAAATGGCAGGATAACAACTACAGTTTAGCAATAGCAATAGCACTTAGATTTATATACTGCTTCTCAGTGCTTTGCAGACCTCTCTAAGTGGTTTACAGAGTCAGCATATTGCCCCCAACAATCTGGGTCTTCATTTTACTGACCTCGGAAGGATGGAAGGCTGAGTCTACCTTGAGTCAGTGAGGAGTGAACTGCTGAACTGTTGAAGCCAGCAGTCAGCAGAAGTAGCCTGCAGTACTGCATTCTAATCACCGTGGCTCTTACCACTTCATAATGCCACAGTAAGAACCCACTTGGAATACTTTTGGTCACCATGATGTAAAAAAGATGTTGAGACTCTGGAAATAATGCAGAGAAGAGCAAAAGAGGGTTAGGGGACTGGACGCTAAAATATAGGAAGAACAATTCCTGGAATCGGGTATGTCTAGTTTAATGAAAAGAACTGGGGTGACATGATAACAATGCTCCAACATTATAAATTTTAAAAGAAGAGATTGGACAACTGTTTGTCTGAAAAAGAATAATGTTTCCTGCCTGACAAGGGGACTAAAAGACTTCCAAGGTCCCTGCCAACTTTGTTACTCTATTCTATTCTAATTAGCTTTTGCTGCTTATAATTCCATAGATTTACTTTGCTTTTCTCTTTTAAAAAATATCTATTATAAAATGCAGAAAGAAAATAAAGAAATATTGCACATCACTGGTTAAAAATTAAAATGATCAGAAAAAAATATTAATTGTGCCAAGTCTGTTCAATGACCATTAAGCAACCATTTATGGGTTGGTTCAGGTGTTGACTGATACTAATGGGTTTGAGAATTCCTCAGAGGTCAAAGGAAGAAAAAGGAAGAGGTAACAAAAATGGATTAGGTGATTCATGGACAGATTGTATATGAAACAGTTGTAAAATAAAATACTGGACATTCATTATTCAGCACGACTATTTAAAAAAAGGAAGGAAGGAAAGTTTTCATGTTGCTTTCATACTTAGAATATCACAGTTAATCTCATTGTTCATTTTCAACATTTTTGTTCTGTGCATATTGCCTTCAATTATTATTGTAAGACACTCCATGAGGATTATAGCCAAAAGGAGAGATACAAATATATAATAACTAAAATAATAAACAGGCAAATTGGGTGACCGAGGATATACCTCAGTACTTGACCCCCAGGTGAGGAAGAAGTCATCAAGGGCATCCTGTTCCCACAAGAACTTGTGCCTTATTTCATCATTGTCATTATTAACAATAGCAACATTATCTAATGTTTCTTTCTGAATGTCCCTGTTTCCAAGAGAATTAAAACATGGATAATATACAAGAAAAGATGTTTCCTACAATGGTATCCAGGATCTAGGCCAAATGCTATTCAAACCATTGCTGCTGGTTTTCTGATGACAATAACAAAAAAAAAATACTTCATTTCTTTCGGAATTCTGTTTATTGTTAATTGCTTGAAGAGGTCTTCAGTTGAAATGTGCCTATTTTAATAAAGGATATCTCAACTTTCTTCCCTTCCTATCTCCTGTGGGTCTATCCTCATCTACCTTGTTTTTTATTCTTTCAAAGCAAGCCAAATACATCAGGTGCATGACTGGATTTTAATAAGCAGCAAAGCTGAATTTTCATTTGAATGTGTGGACCTTTTTTTTTTGCTTTGTTGATGCTTTCCCTTTTTTAAATGAGAGAAGTGATGAGATAGGTAGTTTCGGGTCTCTCTGTTACCCCAATATTGTTTTCTTTCAAAATACCTAACTTGAAAGCAGAAATAAAGTTGAAAGGGTTCTATCTGCATTGATAATCTTGAAGGTTGCATGCCCTGTTTTCACAGATTTTGAGATCAAAGCCCGTTTTTGAAATATGGAATTATGAAGCTTATAAATCAGGTTCACTTCATTTTTTATGTATGTTGCGGCTTCCATCAACTTGACATTTCTGGTGTTAATGGTTTTGCAGGAATGTTGAGAGTTCTTCAGAAGGTCTAGAGGAGCAATAGTAAAGCCTTGAAAAGATTCTTATCTTTAAGGGGTGATGGTTTGCCACTTTATAAATAAAATATTTCAACTCTACCTTTTACTTGAGTCCAATTCAAGGGGTGGCCAAGCCAAGCATGTCATATCTGAATAAATTTTGGCACAGTCTTGACTTCTTTATTTATAAATCACATACATGTCACATATCTACATAGGTTTGCATCTTTATTAAAATACTTTTATTCCAGTATGAGCATAAAGTGTAAAAAAACAGATATTCAGGGCATAGTAGCCAGTAAAAGAAGCACACCAAAGCAAGCTAATAGAATGGAAATCCAACAGAATTAAATAAAATTAACAATGACAGAGACACAGACAAACACATATTTTATTGAGTGGCAAGTGCAGAAGAGTTTTGAACTTTAAAAGAAATATAAGAGAAAGCAATTTAAATACCAGGGAAAATGGTGGTCTTCAGAAGTATCACCCCCAAAACATTTCTGGGACATTTGAGAGAGCAATCAGAAGGACATATTCTCTACAATTGTAGTCACTTTCATATGCAATGATAGTTTATTTTAATCTTGGTTTTCTGAATAAACCCAACCACAACACTCTGAAACATAATCTAACCAATCTCTGACCTCTCCAAAAATCGAAGTAGATTAAAGATTTAATCTAGATAAAATTTTAAAGATCAGATTCAAGAAAGAAGAATTTAGAAATGTGACTAAATGTTTTTTTTTAATTATACAGTTCCTTCATAAAGGACGACTATGAAAAAAAATCCAGCTATCTGATGCATCTAATAAAAATACTATTACATTTTACATGAATTTTATTTAAGAAACAAGGGCAAATAAGGATAAGCGCCGTCATTGAAACTGTGGTGGACAGAAATTAAAGCCCATGTCACACTGCACCAACGGATGCAAAGAGTATGTAAAATGGACAAAAAAGCTTGCCATCCATTGGAAAACGCAATGCATCCGTTGTGTACTCACTGCATACGTCTTTCATCACGTTTATCCGTCAAAAACTTCCATCTACTGCGATTTCATCCACTAAAAAAGTTTTGAGCTGCACAAAATTTTTGAGGCGGATGAACTTTCCGCCACGTATGATCTACATTGTGACACATATGGGAACAAATGTTCTACGTCCAAATGTCATCTATTACACGTTCATACGTTGTCTATGTCATGCTATTAACGTCCGTATGTATCCTCTCGGCATCCTCTGGCCCATTCCGCGCAACTACATCTGCTCCACGTGGAAAGCAGAAAGAGGGAGGAAGCGAAAGGTACACGGGAAGATCACCAGTAATTAGTAGCATGGACACCAGAAAAGGATGAAAGCGGATGCGCTCGATTATACAAGGCATTAAAACGGACAACACGTTTGCTAGTATTGGGAACGTATCTCGGATATTTAGGATGTCTGGAGGATGTCTTAGAGTTATGTGGAAGAGACCACTAGTTGGAAACGAATTTCCTATAAAAGGGGGAGGAATCACCTGGATCTCACTAATCAAAGTCAGCAGCTTGTGGTGTGCAGACCTCATCAACCTTGCCTTGCCCTTGCTCTTACCACAGCATCATTGATGCCCACCATGGATCATCGTACCTCCTTTTGGTAGCCGCATTATTCAACACCAGAACTCAAGCCGCTCTTCAGACTGTTTCACACTTTTTCTACGCAAGAGAAGAGACGTCCAAGAGCTGTCTGGTGCCAAAAGATGGATTGGGCAGAAGAGTGGAGTTTGGACTCTATGACAAGCTGAATGGTGGAGCTGAGAATGAGACCCTTGTGCATCTCCAGCACTTCATGAGGATGCCACCAGCAATGTTTTAGACGAAGTTGTAGGAGCATCTGAGCCCAGGTTGACCAAGCCAAGCTACAACTTCAGTCCCAGCCCTGGCCCTGGACTGAAAGTGCACTGAACTCTGCGCCACCTGGCCCTCTGGACCAACACTACAGAAACTATGCGAGTATGTCCTTGGAGGGGTGCCAACCAACCACAGTTCAGCATTGTGGTCAGAGAAGTTGGTGCAGGCCATCATCGAAGAATTGTGGAGGAAGCTCCTCCAGTGTCCCACCACTTGAAGAAGGACTGAGGAAAGTTTGCAGAGCAGTGTATCATGAGGTGGAAACTTTCCCACACACTGTTGGACGGGCCATAGATGGGAAGCACATGGCCTGCGCAAAGCTCCAGCAACTCAGGGTCCAATTTATTTCAACTACAAGGGCTCTTCAGCATCATCAATCTTTTGCCATTGTTTGATGCTGAACTACAAGTTCAAGTACATTGAATGCTTCAGGCAACGGGTCAGCTTTCAGATTGCCCAGATTATACAATGCCAGTGACTCAAGGTGTGGGCTGGAACACAACCTCTCATGGGTTTTCCAAGATCCAGACCCCCTACCCAACGACATTCACAAGATTGTGTCTACTTTCATCATGGGTGATGATGCCATTCTCCCTCAGAACTACCTCAATGAAGCCCTACAGTTCCAGATACCATCACCCGTGAAGAGAGGATCCTTCAACCTACAGGCTCATCCAAGGCAAAGATGGGTGGTGGAGAACTGCCTTTGGCATCCTGGCCAACAGATTCCACATACTTCTCACACAATTTGCCAGCATCAACCCAGTCGACTGTGAGGAGGCAATCCATGGAAGCTTGCTGCATCCTGCAGCAATCTCATGCAGCACGGCCGCTACCCAGGTCCTATGCAGAAACGACCTTGGTGGACCATCACAAGGGAATTGGGGACATGGAGCCTGGTGAATGAGGCAAGGGCGAAACCCTGATAGACACTTGTGGATGTGAAGGCAGACAGAGCTTCACATGAAGGGAAGAAGCAGCGGCAACCATGTGAAAGCACTGCGTGCAAACTCCCCAAGCTGGAGCAGTGAGTGGCAAGACAGGCTGATAAGACGACTTAATGGATGCTCCTTCAGCCTGTCCTCATCAACACTGCTGAGATTGGTGCCAATGTCTGTTGAGTGGCCTTAAAATGAATAGGGCATTAATAAAGAGTTTTGTTTATGTTGAAATGTGTTGGCTCAATGATTAAATTGTTATTGATAATAAAAGGGCCATAATGTTGTGGCTCAGCTGGGAGGGTGGACACATACAGTCCACTATGCTTGCACTGGAGGTTTATTGCTTCCACAGCTATCCTTACCCATCCCACAGCTACCATTTCCACAGCTATCCTTACCCACCCACCAGCTTCCATCCCCACAGCTATTCTTCCCAATCCCACAGGCTTTCACTTACACCATCCCACAGCTATCCTCCCACAGCTATCCTTACCAATCCACACAGCATGCAGAAGGCTTAACCCTTTTTTCAAAGTTTTACGCCAACACTTTATTAAGTAAAAAAAAATGAAACCAAGGTGTGTGAAGCAAAGATAACCTTTTATTAATAAAACTGTATGACTTTATTAAAAAGCAAAATGACCCAACGTAAACTGTCTTAAGCAAAGATAAAGTGAGCAGAGCTAACGGAAAAACTCATCCTCTTGCACTCTCTTCTCAGTCACTGCTGAGGCGTGTTCCATGGTCCTTCAGATGTAAGGGCCAGGGACTGTGGAGGTGGTTTTGTGCTGATGCTGGTGTGAGGCCGCCATTGGGGTGCCTGGGCCCCCAAGTAGTAACAACAGGAGTGGTGTGTGCAGGAAGCTTCAGAGAGCTGACTCAGTTCCCGTGAGTTTGAGAGGCCCCTTCATCAAGTAACCTGGAATGTGAGGCCCAAGACTGATGACAGATGTTATGAGGAAGGGCTTGGCTGTGGGGTGGAGGAAGGAGCAGTATATAGTGGGGCCTGTCTGGTCTGCCAGACTGAGTCAGCTGAGCATCTGTGGCGTCTTGTGGTGTCAAGGAACCTGGGTGTGGATGGAGAGATTGCCTCTGCTGTGGGAGTCTGGTATGGTGGCTTGGTAGGCGAGGGCCTGCTGAAATCCGTGAGGGCTGTACATCGCCTGAGGTGGAGGAGAAGACCTGGAGTGGGTAGGAGCAGGTTCAGCTGACTGGAAGGTGGTGTGCAGAAGAAGTGTGATCCTCTTCCTTCTCCATCACCTGGGTTTAACTTGGGCTCGGGCATGTCCATGAGGGTTCTGGCTCACTGTACGTGATGAAGGGCTTGCGGTTGAATGGATGCGTAAGTGTCAACGTGGACCAGCTGGGAGAGGAGATCTGTGCTGCTTTGACTGTGTCTCTGATCTCCATAGAGGATAGTGTGCGGCTCTGTCCCCTCCGTGTCCTGGCTCTCGCCTGCTTCTGTGGAGGTGGAGCTGGGGGTGTGGGGTGGGTTGGCTCTGGTGGCTGCTTCTTCTTGCTTCCATCTGAGACAGGGGATCTCCACGTCCTCTGGCATGGGGAGTGCAGCTGTCAGGGGATCTCTGTCGTGGGGCCCTCCAAAGACACACTGCCTGGACAATGTACTTCTCGCTGGCTGGAAGAGGAGTGGCTCCCTGTGGGCTGTCTGAGGGAGAGGGTTGATAGAGGGGCTGCTCCTCAGTGGTGGAATCTCACCCTCAACAGGAAGCTGCACCTGGGCCATGACATCAGGTCTCCCGGTCAGTGAGCCTTGAAGCGGCCTGCCCCGGATTTCTTCAGGTGCACTTGGCCATACCAGGGCTGTGCAGTGTACTTCTACACCACCAGGCGTCCATCGTGAAGTGTAGCCCAGGCTCTCCGCCTTCTCTCTCCATGCTGCCTGCTTCCGCTTGGTGTCCGATAAGAGCTTGGGCCCTTCCTCCACAGGTACTTCCATTCTCCCTGCAGCCATTCCAGCAACCTCTCCTCATGGTCCCTACGAAAATGGAGTTACTGTTTCTCTTCCCTTTCTCCCTTGCCTTGTCTCTTTCTCCCATTGCTGGCAGGCGCTTCAGGGCCTTCAGCAGCAGGGCTTTGAGGGCCTTGGGGCTGGTCCACCACAGCAGCACCAACCAGGAAGAAGCAGCAGCAGCAGCAGCAGCAGGTAGAAGCCCACAGCAAGCGCACAGCAGGAACACCAGCAGACCAGCAAGCATCGCAGCGACCAGCAGCACCAGCACACAGCACCAGCAGCAGCAACCACAGCACACAGCAGCCTTCACAGAGTCAGTGCCAGGGCTGGGAATGGTGGTTCTGTCCTTCTTTCCAGGCTGGCAGGAGTTAGGCCGGCTTCCTCTTCTTCCCATGGTGTTCTCTCAAGATGTCTCTGCAGCAGGTCTTTCCTCTGAATGTGACTGCTTGCGAGCTGCATCCTTTTATATCTGTGGAGCCTTTACCCAATTCATCCTCCCCGCATGCGCAGCTGACATGCTTTGCATGCCGCTAGGCATACCGTTAGGCAATCCCTATTAGAGCCATACCGTGATGCATCCGCGTCATCCGCTAACGCAATCTGCAATGCATATCCGTTCTTCGCTATGCTCCGCTTTTGCTGTGTCTCCCCGGAAGCCCTTTGATGTGTCATCGTGCTTCCATGCGCTAGGCTTACTATGAACATCCGCCTTTACCATCCCCCGCTACGTCCCTTACCCCGTCCGTTCCCTTTCCGTTGTGTTGTCCGCTCTGTTTATGCAAATTTGGGGCACTTTTGAGAGCGGATAACAATGGATAGAAAATTTGCTCGTCCGTTGTGTCCTTTTTACATAGTTTTGCATCCATCGGCCAGTGTGACCTCGCCTTTACATATTCTAAACTTCCTTTCTCACACAAAATTTTAGATGCATATAAAAAAAGCTGCATTAGAAAATGTGGCAAGTCTAACTGTTTATTTATATTGTTCTAAGATCATATATAACATTTAAACCTTCCCTCTCAAATAGTAGATTTATTGAGAAATCTAAACATGGGAAGTATCAGTTTTCCACACAGGAAAATTGTGAACATATGGTCTTCTATTGCATTTCTAGGGTAACCATGTATACACCTTTATAGCAGTCAAACCTTGGTTTGAAGGAGTCTTCTCTTGATGTTTTAAGCTCAAGAACAATATTATTGGCAGGCAGAACATTGGAGGTACTGTGAATCAACAATAGATGGTCAATGGAAGAAAAGAAGAGCACAGTCTACTCGGGACCCCAACAGTAATCTTTACCATCTCACCGAGATGTGTTAGATTTCTATTTCAGCCATAAATATTATTTCCAAATTTGCATTCGAAGACAGTGCAGAAACTGCAGCTGGTAAAAAATGTGGCTGCCAGTTTGGGAAGTGGGAAAACTTTGATGCATTGTACATTGTACAATTTGTACATTGATGCAACATGAATTGCCAAGGTATTGCATATTTCAAAGAGTATATCAATCTATGCTGACAATATCTTGTGGATGCAACCTAAAGAGCACTTAATTAAGTGGTGCCTTAGAGGTCTAAACTGAGTACCCCTTCTTCTTCTTCTTCTTCTTCTTCTTCTCCTTCTTTTTCTTCTTCTTCTTCTTCTTCTTCTTCTTCTTCTTCTTCTTCTTCTTCTTCTTCTTCTTCTTCTTCTTTTCTCCTCCTCCTCCTCCTCCTCCCTCTCCTTCTCCTTCTTCTCCTTCTCTTTTTTGTTGTAATGGCAACTTAAATTATATTTCAAGATATTTCCTTAGGGTCAAAATTAAAATTGACTCTATGTGTGTGAAAAGAGAGGACAGAATGAGATTTAACTGTTCTAAAGTTAAGGCTGATATACTTTACTTCCTGTGTTATTTCTACATTTTTTTCATTTTTATTGTTTTATGTATGATGCCAGACTTTTTTTAGAAAAATGAGTGTTATGACAAGAGCAACAATAAGTATACTGAGTTATTGTTTGTTTAATGATTAAGTATTGAATAAACTACAATTAGCTGAGCTTGTTGAATTAACTTAAGTGTAAGGCAGCGTTTATACCCCATAGAAGCTGAGATTATGCAACATTACATCAAACCCAAACAAATTGTGTTCCTCTGGCACAAAATGTGAGCTTGTGTTTAGTGAATCAAGTTGATTAAATCAGACAATTATCTGTTAACAAAGAAAAATAAATTTCTTTTACACACATACTCATACACACACCCATATCACATATATAACATGCAAGATAAAAAAAAATATTGTGCTTTTAAACCAATGAAAATTTTCAATATAAAAAAGTCATCTTTCATCATTAAAAAAGTAAAATGTAATGAGTGTACAATTTCTTCTTTCAAAATTAATCTGATTTGTTGACTAAAGGAAAGCAACTGAAATGCTTAGGCTATTTTCTTTAGAGAAAATATAGAACTTCCTGAAGAAAAGTAAGATCAAACAATCTGTTACATCAAATCCTAATTCAGGGAAAGGAAAAGGGGAAAAAAATAGTTCCAGGAACAAAGGAATGTCCAGGCAAAATATCCAGACTTTGAAGACTTAATTATTTTTGACAACTGTTGCTGCAATGAAAGCTCCAAATGTTCATAAGCATAAACAGAACTTGTCATCAGATCAAATACAAAGAGAACCCAAGTAAGAAACCACCATAAAAACTAGGAACACAAATAAAAATGTGTCCTTTTAATTGTAAAGGGTTCAAGGGAACTTGGAGTTTTTATAAAGATACAATCAACAAGAGAGGATTGTGTTACTTCCAGAAGCTAAATGTGGCAGTAATGTTGCTAACCAACATGTGATATTAGGCCATGTTAGAAACATCTATAGTGGTTGCTGGTTTATTTTTAGATACAATATAAAGTATTGATTTGAACCTCTAACAATATTGCTGTAAAGGCTTTGCTTCATTTCCATTGGTTGAAGCTCTTATGGATATACAGGGCATATAGGATATATAGAAAAGTTCATTCCTTGAATGAAAAGCATCTCTGGATCCAATTCACTACTGTATAAATATCTAGAACGGGGGAAAAAACTATATTAGCAATAAGAAAATGGATTAAGTTTCATGGCACATTCCTATGTACTAATAGCTCAATATGTGTTAACAACTGCCGTAAGATGTAATCAGTGGGGTCCTTTAAAATAGTCCTTGATGATGGATGTTTGACACAACTGGAATTCACACATAAGGAGGGAATGAATCTTGATAGGTAGTTTATTATTCAGCATGCACCCAAAGTTTATGATGCAGAATGCTAGACCAGAAAGTAATGAAATTTAATTTGCTTCTCCATCATATAAGAACTCTTCAATTTAATATGATTCAGAGGGAGTAACAGTCCAATAAGCACAGGTGAATTGAGTAACAGTCCAATAAGCACAGGTGAATTGAATAAGTCAAAAGAAAGGCTTGTAAGACTGGAAGAACATGGTAATTTTGCTCCCGAAAATAAGACAGGATCTTTTTTTTTTGGGACAAAAAGACCCCATTAGGTCTTATTTTGAGGAGATGTCTTATTTTGCAGCCACTTGCCCACTCCCTCACACTATCTGCTTGTCCATGGCCCCAACAGCTTACAGGGCTTCCCAGGGCAGATACACTTTTTGCCTGGATGGAAAAATGACAGCGTTTGGAAGCTTCATCTGCTTGCAAATGGGGCGCTTTGAAATGGAGTGATTAGCTCCCCATTGTCAAGCAGACAAAACTTCATCACTCTTTGGGTTAAAAAGTATTTGGACACCTATGGGGCACGTGGAAATGAACCACACCCATCTCCCCTGCTTTTGTTTGGGTTGGGCTTATATTATGTCCACCCCAAAAAAGTCAGAATACAGCTTATTTTGGGGGGTGGGTCTTATTTTGGGGGAAGACACGGCATCTACAAATCATCTTCAATGTATTGAAATGGTTTAAAAAGTCCAGATTTCCATTGTATATTTTTACCATGCAAATATATATCCTTAGAACAAATGAATTACATTTGCAGAAACAGATGGGCTTAAATCAGAGGCTGAGCAGGATTTTGTCAGAAAACTCAAAATATTGAACAATGGAGCTTGGAATGTCTTGTAGGCAGGAAGAGGGCTAAGTTGCCTCCCACCAACTCAACAGTTCACAGAGTACAGTGGAACCTCAAGTTGCAAACTATTTGCAACCAAATAGGGTGGTGAACAAAAAACCCACCCAATTTTTTAATCAGGTCACGAATCAAAAATCGGGTGGCAAACAAAATCAGCATGGAAAGATTCCCTTTCCGTGCTAATTTCCCCTTCGGCACCTTTTTTTTTTAATGCGCGTGTGCACAGTCAGTCGTGCTTCTAGATACAACCATATTGGGTCGCGACCAAATTCCGGGAATGGATTATGGTCATGACTCAAGGCTCCACTGTATATCTATAATTATGCAGATAGTTGCTTCAGTCTGTCTCTATTTGTCGGCTATTTACTATTACTTACTACTCAGAAATAACTCAGATTAACAGATTTGAAAGGGACCTTGTAAATCATCTAATCCAATCCCCCACCCCACCCAAGCAGGAGACCTTAACCATTTCTGACAGATGGCAGTCTAGTCTCTTCTTGAAAGCTTCCAGTGATGAAGCTCCCACAACTTCTGAAGGCAAGCCATTCAACTGATTGATTGCTNCCATTTCTGACAGATGGCAGTCTAGTCTCTTCTTGAAAGCTTCCAGTGATGAAGCTCCCACAACTTCTGAAGGCAAGCCATTCAACTGATTGATTGCTCCACATATCATTCTTAATTATTGAGGCCTGACACATAGTATCCATTTGAATTATTAGGACTGACTGGGAATTCTGGTAAATATATTTTAAATCTTCTTGAAGACTGCCAGGTTGAATAAAAACTGAGTGAAGGATCCCATAATCTCATTCCATAGAATATGTAGAATTAGATTTTAAAAAAAAAAAAGTTTAAAGATTTCAGCCAGCCACACAAATGTTGAAATGTTCATCTACTATCCAAATGAAAATGTTTCTCCCTGTGGCACATTGCACCATCCCATGTACTATAAATTCAGACATCTTCCTGAACTCATGTTTGTATCAAGGAAAGATATTTTAGCTTGTTTCAGATTGGAATCAGACCAAAAATGGGGGTCAAAAAGTATCATTATCAGGAGGCCTAAAACCAAAGTATACAATTATGCCAATGTTTTAAAGGCTTTAAAAAAAAAAAAAGCTGGGCCACTTCCAGCTAGCACATATCACTGTCAGTTCCCTTCCACCGTTTACCTTTTTGCAAAGAGATTTTCTTCTTTATCATCTTGGCAGATCTAACACACAAGCTCTCCAGTTACTGATCTTAAGTACAAGCCATATTACATACACTTTACACCTCATTTTTATCTCCCATTTGGGGATGTGAAACGAAGCAAACCTGTCCTTTCTTTCTTTCTTTTTTTAATAGCAAAGGAGAAATTGGCTCAACAGCAGTGATCAAATTCCAAATAGCTTTTGATTAGAGCGGGATTTCCTAAGGAGTCTTGACCCAACCCATCTGACAGAAGGTTTTTAAGTTTCAAAACTAAACTAAAGCAAAGATCTTGGTGTTTAACAATCCTATAACAATTCCTTACAGAGCCGTGGTGACAAGATGAAGACTTGGGTTCAAGACACCGGTCAGGATGAAATTAACATATTTCAGTTTAGCCAACCATATAAAATTATAGAAAGATTTTTTTAAAAAAGCCTAGAACATATAGTCCTCAACATCTTTAAATGAAGAAAGGCAGAATATTGACTATTTGTTTCTTTTAGAACATATATATTTTCTTGCTATGTTTGTTGAAGTAAGGTACTAGGACCTTATAAGTTGGAAGTAAATAAATAACAGAGTATTGTTCATATTTATTTATTTATTCATTCATTCATTTAGATCATGCCATTATTTTTATATGCGTAAGTAACTTAAGGTAGAGAACTTACCTAATACTCCTTCCTGTTCTTGTTTCTCCACCACAACCATATTAGATGGGTTGAGCTGAGAGTGATTAGCTTCACCTAGCAACCAACACATTTTTGTCCTAGTGTGCATTTAAGGTGTGTCAGTACATATATGAAAGTGTGCAGGTTGTTTATTCATAAGTAATAGGATTTATTCAATTCACCCATTGCTTAGATTCATACAACATTCTGAACCATACACTAATTCCACAGACTAGACTTTTTAAAAGTCTTTGAATCAGTTTTTGACTCCTGGGGATTGCCTGGATTAGTCTCTTTTGTTGTTGAGATTGTTCAAATATGTTTTGCCAATGTCTGTTTCCTAGGACTGGAATAAAAGTGACTGGCTCAAGGTCACCCAGCTTTGTGGGAAGGAGTACAATTCAGTCTCCCAGTTGCTAGCTTGATCCCTTAAGGCCCTGTCACACTGCCCAACGGATACAAAACGGTCACAACGGATGAGCAAAATGTTCCATCCGTTGTTATCCGCTCTCAAAAGGGGCAAAAATTTGCATAACCGGAGTGGAATAACACAGACGCAGGGAGGAACGCAGGCGCGAGGAAAGCGGATGCAGAACGGAAGCCTAGCGGATGAAGCGGATGGGAGTGGATAGCACATCTGCAGGGCTTCCAGGGGTTCTCAGCAAAGGCGGGCACGGAACGGATACAGCGGATGCAGAACGGATGCACAGCGGATGAAGCGGATGCACAGGGAAGCCTAACGGATGCCTGGCAATTAATTGCGCATTGCGGGGGATGCATTGCGCAAGCTCCGCGATAATACGGAAGCAGCTCGAGCAGGTCACCATTCAGAGGAAAGACCTGCTGCCAGACACATTGACTGCCTTGCCTGTCCTCCTGCATGTCTGCCTGCATGTCTGCCCTGAAGCCTTGCTGCCAGCCTTGCTGCCAAGCCTCCCTGCAAGCGTTGCTGACTGCTGCCTGCCAAGCCTTTGCTGGCCAGCCAGTCTGCCTTCCAGCCTTGCTGCCCTGCCTGCCTGCAAGCCTTGGTTCATGCCTGCCTGCCAGCCTTGGTGGCAACTCTGCAAGCCTTGGTGCAAGCCTTCCTGCCAGCCTTGGTACCTGCTGCCTGCCCAGCCTTCCTGCAGCCTTGGTGCCCTGCCTGGCCCTGCCGAGCCTTGGTGCCTGCCTCCCTGCCAGCCTTCCTGGCCAGCCTTGGTTTCCTGCCCAGCCTTCCTGCCAGCCAGCAACACACACCATGCTGAAGCACAGCAAGCCTCAGCCATCTGCTGCCAGCCCTTGCAAGAGGGACAGGGCTACCATCCCGCCCCCTGGCCCTCACTCTGGTTGCTGCTGGGGCCTTCTGCAGCATGGGCTCGCTCTTCTGGGGCTGGGGCTTCTGCTGCTTCTGCTTCTGGAGGAGCTGATGACAAGCACTCCAGCACGCAGCCCTCCACAGCACCTGCACCTTTCACCGCCTGGGGACTGAGCACCAAGAGGAGTACCAGAGACTCATTTTGTCTTATAGCTTTGTTGTTAATAAAGTCTATTTTTGATTCACATACTTGCTTTCATTTCTTTTTTTTAATAAAGTTTTGCTGGAACCTTTAGAAATGTTTGAGCTCTTGCCATGCTGTGGACTGGGTTAAGAGAGCTGTGGGATGGGCAAGGGATACCTGTGGGGATGGGCAGGGATACCTTTGGATGGGTAATAGCTGTGGGATAGATAAATCTCTAGTGCAAGTATAGTGGGACTGTATGGTCCACCCTCCAGGTGCCTACCTATGGCCCTTTATTATCAGTAAACAATGTATCATTGATCACAACATTTTAAACAAGAACACAACTCTTTATTAAATGCCCTGTTCATTGTTGGCCACTCAACATACATGGCACAATCTCATCCGTGTGAGAGACAGGCTGAAGGAAGCATCATTAACCATCTATCATCCTGTCTGCCACTCCACCGCTCCAGCTGGGGAGTTTCCCAGTGTTTCAGGAGGTTGCGCTGCTTCTTCCTTCAATGAGGCTCTTGTTGGGCCTTGCACATCCTGAGTTGTTATCAGGTTTGCGCCTGCCTCCACTCCCGCAGGCTCCATGTCCGCCATTCCTTGCTGGAGGTCCACGAGCTGTTCTGCAAGACTGGGTAGCGGGTGCGCATGAGATTTGTGCAGGATGCAGCAAGCTTCCATGATCCTCTCGCGGTCTGTGGGTGATGCTGCATGGTGGTGAGAAGTACTGGAACTGTTGGCGCAGGATGCCAAAGGCATTCTCCACCACCACCTTGCCTGGACAGCCTGTAGTTGAAGATCCTCTCTTCAAGGGTGAGGTATTTGGAGGTGTAGGGCTTCATGAGTAGGTTGTGAGGGAGAAGGCGTCATCCCCACAATGAAGTAGGGCACATCTTGCGTGTCGTTGGGCAGGGGTCTGGATCTGGAAGACCATGATGAGGTTGCGTTCCCTCCTCCTTGAGGTGACTGGCGTTGTATACCTGGGCATCTGAAGATGAGCCGCTTCCTGAAGCATCGATGTACATGAACTTATGGTCAGCATCGACCATGGCGAAGAGGATGATGCTGAAGAAGCCCTTGTAGTTGAAATAAGTGGAGCCCGACTTGGGTGGTGCTTTGCAGGCCACGTGCTTCCCATCGATGACTCCACAGTGTTTGGGAAGTTCCACCTCTGATACCACTGCTCTTCAACTTTCTTCCATCCTTCTTCAGTGGGGGGCACTGGAGGAGCTCCTCCTTGTATTCTTCGATGATGGCGCTGCACCACTTCTCTGACCACAATGCTGATGGTGCTGGGTTGGCACCCTGCAGCCGTACTGCATGCTCCTGTAGGTGGTCCCTGAGGCCAGGTGGCACAGAGTGAGTGCCACCTTGAGCTTGGTCAACCTGGGTGTCAGCCGCTGCACAAGTTCGTCAAACATGCTGGAGGCATCCTCATGAAGTTCTGGATGCCCAAGTGTCCTTCGCTTCCTGAGCTCCACCATCAGCTTGTTGTACAGTCCGTCCTCTGCTCTTCTGGCGATACCATCTTCGTACCCAGGACGCTTCTTGGCCATCCCTTTTTTCTTCCCTATAGAGACGTTCCAGAGCCTGTAGATGGCTTTGCACTGTTGCAGAAGGATGGTGACTTGCCAAAAGGAACTGTGTTACGATCCACGTGGACATGACTGGATGCTGTGGAAGAGGAAGAGGCAGATGAAGGCTGCAGAGGTCCGCACCGCAGGGCTGCTGTTCTGAAAGTGAGATCCAGACATGTTGCTCCACCTTTTTATAGGCAGTATAGGTGTCCCTTTGCATCCTCTAGGCATCCTGTAGACATCCTTAATATCCGAGATAGTCCCCTCTGTGAACGCTTTTTGCCATTTTAAATCCTTTGTTTCCACTTGGCATCGCTTCTGCATCCGTTCTGCATCCATTCCGCGTCCGTTCCGTTCCTCCCTGCGTCTGAAGTGAATGCGAGTTGTGCGGATGTGGAACGGATGCCTAACCGATATAGCGGATGCGTAACGGATGCAGAACGGATGCGTAGCGGATGCGTAGCAGATGCATAACGGATGAATTGGATACATTTTCCGCGCAAAAGTTTTGGGCAGCTCAAAACTTTCTGAGCGGATGAAACCATCAATAGACGGATGCTGGACGGATAGAGAGGAAGCAAAACAGAGGCAGTATGGAGCATCGCCGTTTTCCAAGGATGGCAAGCTTTTTTTGTTCGCGTTTTACCATCCTTTTGGCATCCGTTGGTGCAGTGTGACAGGGGCTTTAACAACCACAGCAAACTGACTCTCTTGTACAACTTAGTGAACGATAAACCGGGCAATCAATTTAAAAAATACTTCTCTATATAGATATTCCATGTAGTAGTTGTTACTAGCAAACAGCAAATAACTCTTCATAGAGTTGCAGCCAGCCACTTCTCTCAGATATTCTATTCCACCGTCACCACTAAATTTTTAGTCAGACTCTGCTTACTTCAAGATTCCACCATGCTCTTCTCCCAGTCAGTGAGTAATGTCCATTGTTAGTTTATTTCCTCCAGAGTTCAGTGCTACTACATTCTTGAATCGACTTCTATCTCTTGGACTTCCTTATAAGGAAATACCTTAGATCATTCCCAATTATTTATGGAACAGTTCTCATAACCTGTAACGCATTTATAGGAGAAAGAGAGAGAAATGTATTCACACGAGCTTCATTTACAATAAGCTCTGAACCCATTGGCTTCAGGCAAACTTACAAAATTTGTTCATTTTAAGGGTTGTGGCTTAAATTAAATCCCACCCAAAACAATATTTCAGGCAAACTTGTCAGTTCCTACTTTGTCAAAATACCCAAGGCATTTTCTAGGGGAGCCAAGAACATTTTGACTAAACTAGCCAAAATTCTCAAAGAAATATGCAAATATCTAAGTTTTACTTGATGTGAATATTTGAAATACATTTGGAGATTTCTATGGGAAAAAGGACTATAGCTATCTGTACACAGACTGAAAATATATGTCAAGAAAGTGTGTACATTCTTCAGAGCCTCATCCCATAAGTACTATCTAATAAAGGGCAGATAACCTGATGATATCCAGATATGGGATTTTAAAAGGCCCCAAAGTAAGAGATTATGAATGCTTTAATACAAACTATCTGAAATACTTCTCAATACATCAGTCTCAAATGATGATTTGCAGAAGTTGAATAACCTTCACAACCAATTATTTCAACCTCTCCTCTTACAGTTGTTTTTCATTTAGATCTACTAAACATCTAATTCCCACAGCACTGTCAAACTACCTAGTAGGGCTGTATTACCATTATACTTCTTATCTTCCCATTACCTACTTCCTTATCTTCTTATAACTATAACTTTGTTCTTGTATCTTATGATTTATATTTTTTTATTTAGTAACCTAATATGATTTATGTTGATTGCTTATTTAGTATCCTATGCAGTGGTGGGATTCAAATATTGTTGCCACTGGTTTGGTGGGCGTGGCTTGGGTACACTTTTCACGCATGCACACACTTTGCATGCATGTTTGCGCCAAATGCACACTTTGTATAGGCTCAGAGGCATTTGTGCAGGTGCAGAGGCATTCTAACTCACCTCCTGCAAGCCTGCACGATTCCGGTCGCTTCAGCAGCTGCCGTGTGACACTATTCTGTGTCGTGCAAAGCAGCTGCGCTTCAAATTCAGTGGATAAAAGTGAGTATGGGAGCCTGGGCAGGTGGGTGCACCCAACAGCAGAGTGGCAGAGAGAACCGATTCGGTCTCCACTGCTCATCGCTGCTACTGGCTTGCCAGAACCAGGCTGAACCGGTAGAATACCACCTCTGATTCTATGGCTATCACTGAGTGTTGTATTTTATGTTTTATGATTAAAGTATTTTATGATGATTATGATCATGATTTAACACTTGTTGTTTGTATGTACACTGAGAACTTATGCACCAGAGACAAATTCCTTGTGTATCCAATCACACTTGACCAATAAAGAATTCTATTCTATTCTATTCTATTCTATTCTATTCTATTCTATTCTATTCCATTCCATTCCATTCCATTCTTTTCTCAACCCAGGAATCATAGCAATCACTGGCTCAATTGCACAGTGAAATAGCATTTTTTTTCATTTTTTAAAGACTGGTTAACTTGCTTTCCTTACTCTTCTCCATCAAACAAAGATACAGATTCATGGTGGAGTTCTTTCCAGCAAGGTTACAAAGGTCATGGCCTTTTGTGGGAAATTTGCCCAAAGGTTATGTTTTGCATCACCCAAGTCACAACTACACTGAGAGAACCCTTGTTCATGGATTCCTTCCATCCTCTTATTGAAGTGCCTTTACAGAACAATCTTTAGCTTGTAATGTTAATCACTGATTGGAAGTTTACATCAATTTTCGAAGCAGTAATCTAAAACCTGTCCTAAATTAGAAAAATGTGACAGGGAAGTAATTAAGGTGAAATCAGATTTTTCCCCTCCTGATTACCCTATTTATGAGGTAAAATTTCAAACCATTCAGCAGAACTGTGAGAAGACTCAGCAGACAAGACGGTGGCTGAGTTTGGTTTAGTATTGCATCTCAAAGTAGGACTTTAAAGCCCACATCTGCAAGAAGATTAACAGTGAGACAAAGAGGATCATACTTGACCAGTGAGACATTTTGAGAAAGAAGTCTAATTTGAAATGTGTCTTGGTAACTTTGAAATGAAAATGATACATATCTGACCAAGGGTCACGGTAAGCATTAGCAGAAAGTTAACTCCATATTAATTGGATAGACAAGAACTTTATATCAGATGTAGAAGAAGCTTTTCTGGAAATTGTTCAAAGCTCTTGGCTGCACTTACAATCATTTATTTTATATCCGGTACGTTTTAACAGCACTGAAGAATAAATATAGAGATGTAAATTTGGATAGCAGTTTCTTAGGGATGCCAGCCATCAAGCATTGTCCACTTGCATCCATATCAGTATTTACATTGCACAATTCTCTGCTAAGTTCAGTGGCAAATAAATATGGGATCATAAAACTCATTATCATTTTTGATTCTTTTTTGGCCTCAGTTTAATAAGAACTTGAGTAGGAGGGACTATAGTTTAATAATAGAAAACTTCTCAATTTGAAGGATGTTAAGTCGATGGGAGGATAGAGATTAAAACTGGGGAATAAGTAAAGTATCAACAATCAGTTGAGAACAAAAACAGAATCCTGACCTAAAACTCTGCAATGAAAGGCTGATGATGGAATATTGGGCCAAACATTCATACAACTGAATTGATGGAAGTTCAAAAAATCACTAACCTCTCAATTTTGTTGTAGCTTTTATAACCAAGTCTTTAGTTCTTTACCTGTAAAATTCCATGATTTTTACCTGTATATATATCTCTGAATAAATGGATTCCTTCAAGTTGTTCTTTTTTTAAATCCATTTTAACACACTTTTTCATAATCACTGACATAAGAAAGAATGCTTAATCCTCAATGCTTAATTAAGGAGTATGTAGGAAATAAACTTGATTAAGCAGAGTTAAGATGACACTGAGCAAGATTGCATTTATCTGGGACTAAATTTAATCCCTTTGCATTTAATTGGCTAAATGCAATTTGTGTGATGGCATAGCTATGGCACATGTGCCAGAAGTGGCACACAGAGCCATTTCTGCCGGCACATGGGCTGTCGCCCATAATAGATCCACTGCGCATGCGCGTGCACTTTCTGCCAGCCAGCTTATTGTCAAATATCTGCCGTGCATGTGGAGGGGCAAGGGTGTACAGGAAATGTGTGTGCATGTGCAGGGGGTGGGGTGCGCAGGGGGAGGATTGTGCATGTATGCACAGAGGCATGCGTGCACGGACAGAGATGCATGTCATGGGGTAGCTATACACACATGTACAGGGGGCAGAGATAGTTATGCGTGAATTGTATTATGGATGCAGGCAGGCATGCACTTTCGGCACGCAACAACAAAAAGTTAGCCATCACTGGGTCAATTAATATATATTTGGTGTTTCCATGATATCCTAATTTCCTCATCTCACCTAACTGATTTTTTAAAAATTATTTACGGAAGTGGAGCTGTTATTTTAGATGAAAAATTAATTAACTAGATTAAGCAATGTGATATAATTTGGGTGATATAAATTATAGCATGAAAACAATGAACATATGTGCAAAACTACTTCAAATTACGTAACACTAAAACATGTAGAATATATAAAATCCAAAATATAACATGAAGAAACAAACAGGTAATTCTACTCATCTGACCGCTATTATTATTTAGCATATGATGAGAACATGATAGAAGAGAGGTAAATACATACACACAACCCACATAATTTTATACAAAAAGTTTTACAGGGTATAGCAGTGATCTCATAAGTCATAATTTAGCTATCCAAATGATTTCCTCTGGTGTTGCTTTGTGCAGATCTTCTAAGGAACCAGAGAATTGTGGGCAATCTTGCACAATATAGTTTGCATAGCAGGTTCACAATCACATGGGGAATCTTTCCATCCAACGGTGGGATTCTACTGCCGGTTCTGTGAGCATGGCTTGGTGGGTGTGGTGTGGATTGGTAGGTGTGACAGGGGAAGGATACTCTAAAATCCCCATTCCCTCCCACCCCACTAACCTGCTTCCCAGCTCCATTCTCCTGTGTAGGGCAAAAGAAGACCCAGCTGATCAGCTGGGACTCAGGAGGCAGAGAATAGATGGGAGTGGGACCAGTCAGAGGTGGTATTTGTCAGTTCTCTGAACTACTCAAAATGTTTGCTACCGATTTTCCAGAACTGGTCAAACCTGCTGAATACCTCTGTTTCCATCCCCACTGATAGAGCACAGGCACTTTTTCCAGCATCACACCTAATTCTGTTCAGTTTTGACCAAAGTGAGACAGCTTAATAAATACCAAGTGACTGAATACAGGGTTCACTAATGGTCAGGCCACAGGAAGGTACCTTGGATCACTGCTCTCTCCAAGCATTTTTGGGTTAAAGTTAGTAGATGTTAAGTCTATAGCTGTTCTCCATGCTGGCCTACAGGATTTGTGATAGACTGTGCATTATCCTGGTGAATAGGGTGGGCCTTGTTATTTAGCATCCTTGACCATACTGGATGAGAGCTTGTTGTCTTCTAATGTGGGGCGATATGATATTGTTAAGTACTAGTAACCAGTGCACAGAATTGTGGGGTGTAATGTGCCATGGGTGTTATGCACTGTCTGGTGGACTTGGACATCGACCATTTGAGTGTGGGTGCTGTTAAGTCACACAATGGCACAATATCTGATCCCTAATGCTATGAAAAAAGCCAGATCTTAATGGCTTTTAATCTCTATGTCAATAATAGTCTTTATTTCAGTAACCAGGTCATACATGGTTACCATACCATATAGATTTCTATGACTTAGGTTGCCTACTCCAGTATTCAAAGGAAGAATTTTTTACTGATTGCTGAAATCAATTTAAACTTTTCAAGGCTGCAAAATAGGCTGAAATATTCTCAGAAAATATAAAGTGCCAAAAGGCGCAGCTAACATTATAAAACTGTTTTTATTCCTTCACTGCAAACATTTCTAGATAGAAAAATAAAAAGGAGGTGTGTACCCCCAGCAAGAGACAGAATCTTTAATGTCTTGTTTTAATGTCTTGTTTTATGGATATATATTGTTGTTGCTCTTGGTGGTTACATTAAAACTAACAGAAATCTCTGTGGTTATGTTGTTGCTCCCCCACCCCCCACCCCCATTTTCCTATAGGGTGGGAATATGAGACAGAAATTGACTGAAGAGTCAGACTCCAGATGAGAGTGGCTGATCTCACTCTCTTAAGAGCTCTTGAAAAATCCTTTTAAAAATGGGCATTGAAAGTGGAAACAACATATCCCTTGTGAGGAATGCATGACAGACAGTTAACTTATTTATTTCTAGTTAACACACTTCAGGCTTTCTGATTTTACAGCATTACATGTACTGAACCTCTTTAGTAAAATGGGGGTTTCTCATTTCAGCCTAACTGCTGTTAATTTGTTCCAAATGTTAACATTGCAAATAAGGGTCTGGTTACCATCTCAACATCAAGTCGATAATAAGGACAGAACTGATCAGCATCTGGTTTAGTTCAGAGTTAAAACATACTGCCGAACATTACAAAATTTGGACTGGAAGAACCTGGCCATTTCAGGGCCACCAAGCCCTCCCCTGAAGAACAGATCTCTCCCTAAACAGCATGTGTCATTATTTATTGCTTGATATGTTCACTAAAAATGGACTATCACATTACTAATTTTGCCAAATTCCAAACTATGTAAACAGGCCAAAACCTCTTAGCATAAAATATGGAAGAGCGGCCTTAATGATAATTTTAAGAAATTCATGGCTCTTGTTCTCCAGATTTGGAAAACCATTTTTTTAAAAAAGCACCATGAGAGAAAAATTTGAAGTTTATAATTTCATCTCTGCAGGCAGCTCCTACCATAAATATAACATAGCATGTTGGACACTGCCCCTTTGTGAATGACCTTGAAAATAAGTTTAATATATCAATCCAAATTTAACCTCAAGATGAGATTGCTGACCCTCCAAAGAGGAAAAGGGAAAGGGGGAGGAGACAGAAAAAGAGAGATGCTAAAGTTTAATCAAAGTGGTAACAATGTTTAAAGTGGCTAAGTATAAAGCTTTTCAAGTGTTCCTGCATTAAAATTTTATTTCTGGTAGATTTATATTTTAGAGATTTCCTTGAGATTTTCTTGCTTGGTGAATTGCTCTATTCATTACATGAGTAATAGCAAGGAAGAAGAGAATGAAAGTGTGATAAATCTAAATAATATAAGCTGTAGAATTTCAATGAGGGCGAGATACTAAGGATGCTCACTTATCTGAAGACAACTGCAAGATATGCCATTCTTTGCAAGCCCCCTTGGATAGATGCCACTTTACTTACAAGATATATTTTTGTTTGATCAGAATCATGACATTTGATTTGTGAAGAAAGAAGAACCCTACTTTATCCTTACATTGTATACAATGATTTAGGAACATATTGCAAATCCTTATTTACTTACCTGGAATTATTGAGTTGCTGAGCTTCACACAATAATTAAGAGCCAACCAACCAACCAACCATGCTTTAGCTCAGCACAATGGAAAAACTTAGCTGCAGTTGTAAAGTACTTTAGCTGGAATGGTCATACTATTCAATCTGTTACAAATTGGGAGACATTTCCCTTTCTGAGTAAGTGGCAAAAAAATCCCCACCACACAGACCTTGCAATAGAAAGTTTCTTCATAGAAATAATCTCTCTATATAAAAGTGAAATACCACTCACGCTTCGTCATGTAATCTCCTGAACTGCAAACTTGAAATTTGGCACGTATGTTCCTCTTGACATCTAGGTGCTCACTAAGAAAGGATTTTTTGAAATGACCACCATAGAATTAGCATTTCATATATTATTATTAACACGCTCTGATGCTAAGGAGTTCTACTTCTCCCCACCTGAAAAGAAATCTGTTCCAAATGCAAAAAACAAGCAGAGGAGTTTCAGTTTTACTTTCACAGTACTGAACAGCTTGAGTACAGAACAGTTGAGCTAAGCCATGCCCAGACTCCTTGCTGTCTCCTTGCTCACACAGCAAATACTTTCAATTTCCAAACAGCCCTCAACTCTCTCACACACTGACAGGACACTAGCCAGATGAATACCAATGGATGCTGGTTGGCAGAAGCAGAAATTTTCCCTTTTTTTTCTTCCCAAAAACTAAACCACACCATATAGTTTCGTGGTATGTGGATATCCAGCTAGTATTCTTGTAAATGATGGCAATTGGACTTCAATAATACCTGGATATTCATTTATTGCCAACTCCACATTCAGTGGTTAATGAGTGCATTTAGCACTGTGTTATTTTAGTTGGAAGGAAATATTAAAAGGCCAGGACTGATAGGAGATGGAGTTAAACAATAATTGGATGAATTGCTGCTGAATTCAGTGACTTCACAAACTGCAGGACTGGGGAGACCTGGCTTGGCAGTAAGATGCGTTAAATATTCAGGATGTTTCCGTTGAGCACAAGTCAAACATGCGCCGACAGTGTGTTGGAAGAAATATCCATCTGGGTTCAGCTCCAAGTTAGGCGAAAGACACTGGAAACATAGCTGTTTGGAAAAATGGTTTAATGGTAGACAGTGCCATATGATTTGAGGTCCTGGACAATTGAGCACATGGGTGAGAAGGAGAGATTGTATTCTGAGTGGTTGTCAGACTCCCAACCATGCTGGGGCCATGCAGGGGTAACTTTGTAAGTTGTCTTGGTTAAATCTTGCTGGGTGATGATGTAATGAAGAGGGTTCTATTCTGAAAGCGCGTTGGACAATTCCTATGATGGCTTAATGGCTTTGTCCTGGTTTAGATCTTGAGGGTTAATCCGTATCACCCTGGAGCTGAAGGCCTTTTGTCTTGTAGATAGGATGGACCAGTCTTTCTGAGGCTATCAACAAAGATGGGGATTACTTTTCAAGAGCATGTTTCTCCTTTTCTCATCCAGGGAGGTATAATATTCCGCCTTTTTAATATTTCCTAGAATATTTCATTCTTCTAGGAGAGGGGTGGGTGCTAACTTTCTACAAGTGCAATGCAGCTGGTAAAAAATCAATTGTTCTTTAGAGGTTCATTAACAGGAGTGCAGAGCCCATATTTCTAACACAAATATTCATGCAATTTTGGTTCTACTAGGTACTGTATCTCTTGCACAAATTATACTGCCATTGTTAACTTGCAATTTCTGAGTTGTAAAGTTTATTACTATGAAATTTTCTCTTACAGTATAAACCACTTTATGGCAAAGGACAGAGTGATATTTTTGAGTGGATGGAAAATAAAAGCAATGGAATTCTCGCTAGGAAAGAAAATGTAGTTAGGGGTTTTGGTCCTTCCGTTGTAAAATGTCTGAAGCCCATGTAACTTTATAATACAACACGCTGCAAGCATGAATGCGGTCATAAAAACAAATGTGCCAAGGGAAAACTAAAATGAAATGTCTACGGCTGTAGCAACATGAAATAATACAAGCAAAATCAAATTAACCTACCACTGAAAAGATAGATTGTGCAAATGATGGAACACTATTTAAGTGAATTCTTCCTTCATTATATCCTTATCAGAACCCAAAACCTCAGCTAAGTACTTCTAGGAACATAGAAAATATTTCAAGAGTTTTATTTCAGATATTACTTTTGTACACTCAGCCTACTTATAAAGTATATTAACGAACTGGAAGCTTTTTATCTTGATGCATGCAGGGAATTTTATAAATGGGCAGGTTTATTGAAGGAGAAAACAAAAGTCTGATTTTTTTTTATCAAGTTTAGTCTATTTAGTTTTCTTCAGTTCAGCTCCTTTGCATTAAGAGTCAGGTCTGATGAATCAATAATATACAAACAATAATTTTTAAAACTTGGTCACTGATAGGTTAAATTATATATTTTATAATTTATGTTTCCACAATTTTTCCAAACAAAATATTTTATTTATGCAATTGAAGCAAACTAATGAATGCTTAACCAATGAGAGCTTTATCCAAAAATCTGAATGAAAAAGGCAGATCATACAGAATGCCAATGTCCATCCCACATTGATTCAGTAATTTTTATTTATTAATATATATATGTTCATTCAAGCTGCATACTGATTATGTGCAGGACAAATATCTTGGATAAAATTAAGTCTGTAGACTTCTACCCAGCCTTTGTCTGTGAAATCAAGAAAATCTGGCCTGTCCCTTATACTGCCAGATAATACCTTTTTAAAAAATTATTTATGTCACAACTTAAAATCTTGCCAATGCATCATTACAGTCCTCTCCCTTCTTTAGTTAGCCCTCATCATGAAGTCAGGGCCAAATGAAACATGCTTCAAAAAGCAAAATGCTCAAAACTATGTGATTTAAATAGGAAAAGAGATGGGGAGTGGAATATAGAATGCACTTATTTAACTGGTGATTAGTTTTCTGAAGCAGTTTTCCTATCCCCCTACAAGTGCCAAAATCTGATGTGATAACAATCTCAGCTCAACACAGAGAATTTAGAAAGGGTGTCATGAGACAATTAAGTTAACAAGGAACAGTCTTAATGCACTTTTGCAGTTAAAATCTGCCATTAATAGCACATCACTTATATTGTATTAATTAATCCTGGAAAAGTATATTTGAAGAACAAATGTTTGCCCTTATTTAGCAAGCACAATTGGAACCGTCAACTAAGGAAAGTGCTCTCTAAGTAAAGCCACACCTGTACTTATCATTTGATTTCAGTTTGCCTTTAGACCTGCGGAAGTCATATTTTTTTCAATTTATATTTCATACTTAACTGCCCATCTCCCTGAGAGGGTATGTGCAAGAACTTGTCTCCAAGTTACTTTGTCATCATTATTACTGGAAATCATCATTAAATGAGTCAGTCAGTAAAAAAGGACTACTTGTAATTAATTAAAATTAATGTGTTTTAATGTAAATATCAAATTGATTTCTAATCCATTTTTTAAAAGAAACAACCCATATAATTTGTTCTCAAACAAATATGGATACAGTAAAAGTTTAAAATGCGTACTCTAATACCTATTATTAATCTAAGCTTTGTTTACATCTAAAGCTGGAAAAAAATTAAAATATACTATAATTTAAACACAACTTTTGACCCTTCAATTTGAATACAGCTTGGAAGATGAACTTCATCTGACATAGATGAAAGAAACTGTTGTCCTTTAACATACTTGGAAATGTCTGTTTTTGCACCTTGACAATAATTCACCGACCCTGGGATATGTTGAATATTTTTTATGACTGAATGGCCCTATGAAAAATAATCCTTTAAAAAAAACTGTATTTCGAGCTGAGTTCCAATTCCAGCCTTTGAAATACATAGCTTGCAACTTTCAAGCAAGCATTCCATAATTACTTTTGATCAATTATGTTGTAATGAATACATGAATACACTGATTGAATGGAATAAAGACTTTGCCTAGATTCTCATGTCACATGCCGGTATTCAGTATCAAACACTTCAATGCATCTTAGATTTATTCAATCAAAAATAGCATTTCATATTCACTGGATTTACATAGGAAAGTTTGAGTGACAGAATCATCAAGTTAAGAGATGCAATGCAACTATTCCATTTAGACAGCTGCTTGCCGTGTCCCACAACAGATCCATTTTGGAATTTATTATGTGTATTAACTCAATTTTGAGACAACTCAATTTTGAGACACTCTCAGATGCTCATTCTTTTGAACTACGTCCCTATTGCAGGGAAATTGGCATTTGGACAAAGAATGTGGATAAAGCAAAGGCATTTTTAAAAATGAAGTAAAGCTATTTGCTGTGGAGAAATGGGCAAAAATTCTTATGCAGTAAGCAAGTTATAAGAAAAGGGTGGTTGTAGTTATTGCAGCTAAACAGTTATGAATTTAAGGCAGTGATTACTTTTCCACACCAACATATTGTATATAACTCCTTTTTTCTCCTTCCATAGAAAACATATTTAAGTTATGCACAAATTCAGAAAATCTGAAAGGAAACAAATGCTTTTTCACATTATTTCAAAAGTTCCAAATGAAAGGCAGCATTATTTATTCTCCCTAATGCCCTTATGCACTGCAAGGCCAGCAACAAAATCAATAATAAACACAATTTGTTGTAAAGTAGGAATCCATTAGTAAGGCCATGGAAGAAATTCAATGTATGAGTTTATTTTTCTATATATTTTCAGAGAGAAGCATAATAAAATCTCTAGAACTGGTCAATTTTGAAGAGAATCAGCAGGCAAATTTCCTCCTTAAGCCAATTCAGCATGACTGAATTCTATTTTGTTCTTGCCATCTTTTATCTTTAATTAGTTTTAATTGTAATTTTTTTTATTCTTGTGAGTTGGGTGCCATGCAAGCTTAATAAACTATTTTTATATTTAAAAAATTGGAGGAGCTGTTTCAGGTACAGATTAGAATCAGCAGCATGAAAGTAACTCCATCAATAAGGCTTCACTTAAAGGTGGTACTTAATACATAATGTTCAAAGCACTTACCATTTTTCTACCATTTTACAAATCAGTACTGCAGTCATACTAATGATATTGTGCAAAATTAAATATCCAGGTGAATATTACTTGATTATTCTGGTGAACTTTTAAGTCTGATCCATAGTTCACATTCCATAGGCAATTTCTATTTTGCACAAGTCTTGTAAACTTCCACAAGTGCAATAAATAATCCTGCATTATTACTTAATTTATTTTTACATCAAGTTATGGCTTAAACATTTGCTCTGCAAGGTCTGAAGAGACTGAAGTTCAGTAGAATTTACTATTTTTATTAACTGCAGCGACTTTTCATCATAGAAACAATAAATAGAAATCTTATATTTTTTTATAAAACGTATCATTCAAGGTACTGTAGCAACTTTTACTGACATGAAACCACTGTTAACATAATGAGGCATTCAAAATAAACTTTTAAGTTTGTGAGGACAGAATTTCAGTTACAGAGCTTGGAGAAAAAGCTCTATCACCACTGGTCATCCCTATTAAGCTTTATGACTGAGTGATCTGTAGGGCCTCCAACATGTCTTCTACAGCTTTCAGTGAATACTTGTTTTCTTTCTTACTGCGGCCAGCATACTATGCAAAACAAAAGTAAAAAAGTATCTTTTAAAAAAATTGCAAATAAAGTACAACAGTCAAAGGTAGCCCTAGGTTGCATTAATTACAAACACTTATTAATGAATTCATCTGAAATATACTTCAGCAAAATTTGATTATAAAGGAATAAATTTTTAAGCTTTACATTTAAAAATGTTTAAACATTTTAAAATGATTACCAGAGGTGAGGAGTGCGGCAGCAAAAAAAGAAAAGGCAAGAAATGGATTGTGATCATAACATTCATACTTTACTCACTCAATTTTCTGCGTATGAATGAATTTTATTTTGTCTGTCTGTATATAATATGTATGTATGTATGTATGTATGTATGTATGTATGTATGTATGTGAAGAAACAGACATCTTGCGATCTCCGGAACTAAAATTATATTTATTATACTTCTTAAGCTTTTGTCAGTCTCTGCTGACATCATCAGAGTATTAAGTATATTTACTATATATACTTTTTCTCTTTAATTAATGTTGCCCTGAACAACAGACTGTCTGATTGGTATGTTTGTTTTCTCATAATTAAGTTATTAAACTTTTCATGAACCATTGACAAAAGGTAATATTACATTTGAAACGAAATTAAACTATTAACCCGCTTTTGACCTTCTGAATATTTTTTAAACTTGAGAAATATTGATTCTATAGCCTAAGATTTCAAAGAAAATAAAAGGAAACCACAAAGTTACATTGGAATAGCCCCCTCTACTCTCTTCAGAAATTGACAGGTGCATTTCAGTTTAAGGGAATATTAAGCTGATTGCTAAAATGCATTGAGACATCTTGGATTTATTCTAACTTTAAATACATTAAAACAAATATGAAGTATTAAAAAGCTCCATTAATATGCACTGGCATGATTGAAACAATACACTATATTTTTCTTTGGTGCTTTACAAACAGACACAGAGAATATAAGTTACACAGATATATTTCAGTGTTGTAACACCAATGTAACTATACATTTTCTCTCATACAGTTCCACTAGTATATACGGTTGGTGAAGACATGCCTCTAAATTATATAAATTCTCTAATTTGCCATGGTCTTTAGGTGAGATGTTTGTATGTGCTTTAAATCTATACCATATGGCTACAAAGACACATCTGAGAATGCTCTGACATCTCATTAAATTACAGGAAACATTGGCAAAACAGCCCATCATTACCAACTCTTCATGAGTGTAAGAGTAATCCTGTAAGAGCTGATCAAGGGTTATATAATCCAACATTCTACTATGCAATAACTAATAAAGTATTTTAAGAAGCCAACAAGCAAGATTTGAGGGTAAAGGGATACTGTCTGCTCACCTTACAGCAATTGGTACTGTAAAATAGATTATATTGCCTTACCAAAGATAATGGCTCAATTCAAACATTTGTCTGGTGACGATTTGCAGTTATGAGGTGCTGGAAAGAAGTGACTTAAAACTGGCCTTTACACTTATGACCACTGCAGAATTCCCATGGTCACACTCAGTGCTTAGCCATCAGCCTGGATTATTGTCAATTGCAGTATCCTGTGGTAATATGAACATCATTTCTGACCTTCCCAGTGAAGCTTCCAACAAGTCAATAAGGAAGCTGGAAGGAGGTAGAAGGTTACAACTATATGATGTCTCACTTCACGACCAATTGAAAAAGGTAGTAAAACTGAATATGGTCCCATGATGTGTCACCCTACGTCTGTACAGCTTACTGGTGAATTTTCCAGTCCCTATTCTGATTGCAAGCTGAAGACTCCCTGTATCTTATAAAGTACAGGTAGGTCTTGACTAATGCAGTTAAGAAATCCTATGAAATGATCAGATTATTCAAACATGCAGTGTTCAAAAATGATATTTCTATGGAAATATATGCTAATTGGTTCAACAGAAAAAGCAATGAAAAACCTAAATTTGTATGCATGTATTAATAAATTAATACAGTGAAGGATAAAAAAAAGGATTTACAATTAAAAATTGTAATAGACAAGTCTCATTAGAGCAAAACTTTTATATAATTAAGTGACATTAATATTGTCATAGCACCACTAAAATAGGATGAGATGTTGGAATACCTAAATCTATTTTTTTATTTTTATTTTATGGTTAACGAAGTCACAAAGTAGTTATAGAAAGCAAAATTAAAAAAAATAAGATTTAGGTATTCCAACATCTCATCCTATTTTAGTGGTACTATGAGACAATATTAAAGTCACTTAATTATGTCAATTTTGCTCCAATGTAATGATGAGACTCGTCTATTACAATTTTTTGTGCAATCAAGTTAATTTTTGAATCCTGGCAGCTGCATGGAAAAATCCCTGCAGTTTTGTTGGCAAGGTTTCTCAGAAGTGGTCTCCTTCCTATAGCTGCTCACTGCTCACTGATTACCTGGCTGTCTAAGGCAGGAGCCTCCAACCTTGGAAACTTTAAGACTTTTGGACTCTAACAAGAATTCTGGGAGTTGAATTTACAAGTCTTAAAGTTGCCAAGGTTGGAGATCCCTGGTCTAAGGTGTGGCTAGAACTCATGCCCTCCCGGTTTCTATCTTGATGCTTTAACCATTACACCGTTTTTCTATGCATACACGAATGATTCAAGATATAACAAACCTAACCTGTTAGATTTACTTCCTTCAAACTTCAGTTCTTGTTCTATCCCCCTTACTTAAAAAAAAGGGGGTGAACATGGATACTTCTTTGCTCTGCTCACAAGGTGGCAACCTTTAGCAACAGAGATGTTTCAAAGGAACAAGACCTACATTCTCAGTCCATTTGCTGTGTTTTTAGGTTTTTAGTAGCTTTAAATACATATGGACAAGGCAAACCACATGGTGTACTCAGGTCAAGCAAAGTTTGGTATTTATTCAGCAGTTTTTTAATGGCATCTTTTATAAGGGTAGGGTGTAAACTTGATATTCAGGCCAATTTCTCATTTCTGTAATTTTATCCCACCTATTTAAATTCCCCTTGCAGTTTTTAGCTAGATATGGTATCTGTCATTTTTCAGTTAAATACAGCTGAAGTATGCAATATATCAATAAATACATGAAGTCACAAAGAAATGCTGACATTTGTTTTAAGTATATTTTAGTTGAGTAACAATGCAACTATTCTGTTAAGTATCAACTGAAAGAGGAGTCAGTTAACGATAATTTTGATTCACTTCCAACATAACTTCCCAATAGCTTTGGAACTGGACCATAAAGTTATAAAATCTAAATTGTATTTTTACTGCTGAGTTTAAGGCACTCTTAGTATCTAACTTTACAGAACTGAATTTTTGCAGTAGGTTTGCAAATTGCTGATATTATTTTTAAGTCAGTTTCATATAAATACCTTTTATCACTAAGAAAATTTCATATTATGAAATTGTATGCTTAGCATTTAATCTTTATTAACATAAAATCAGAGCATCCATTGTCAATGATTAACAATGAACCAATTAGCCCAAAGCAATAGGCTATTTTATAAACAATGACATTCTTATCTTTCCAACTAAACTGTAGCTATAGTACATGATATAACAATGCAAACCACTGAAGATATTTATAGCAATAGCAGTAACACTGAGATTATATACTGCTTTACAGTGTGTTAGAGCAGTTTATAGAATCAGCATATTGCCCCAACAATTTTGGCTCCTCATTTTACCCACCTCAGAAAGGTGGAAGGCTGAGTCAACCCTGAGACTGGTGAGATTTTAATTGCCAAATTGCAGGCAGCCGACAGGCAGCAGAAGTAACCTGCAGTACTGCACTCTAATCACTGAGGCTCAGTATGAAGAAATACTGTGTAGAGTGCAAAAATACTGGTGCTAAGGCTCTTAAAACAAAAAATGCTGGACTGTAATCTTTTTCAGTTGCTCAACAGCTTAGGTAGCACTACAAATCTATCAAACAAGCATTCCATGCATTATTCACAATTTATTATGTGCTAACAAGTTGTTGTCAATTGCCAATTACCATAAAGATTTTCTCCATGATAATCTGTCCCTGCATTCATTTATTTTGTTGCTTGTTCTCTTCTTCTCTGTCTTTACCCTTTCTCAGGATTAGAGTCTTCTCCAAAGAACTTTGTCTTCATATAATGCCTTTAAAGTATATAATTTGAGCCTGATCATTTGGGTCTGTAGTGAGACCTCTGGATTGATTTGTATGATGAACCATTTATTTATTTATTTATTTTTATCTGTCCACAGAATTCGTAGAAGTCTTTACCAACATGAAAATTCAAAGGCTTCAATACTCTTCCTATCCTGCTTCTTTAAAGTCCAATCTTCGCTTCCACTCAGTGTTACAGAAACCATCATAGCTCACACAATTCTGATCTTGGTAAATATAAACACATTACGTCATTGGAACATATTTTCCAAGGCCCCATGACTGTTCTATCAAGTGCTAGTCTGAGGTCCCAAAGGTGCTTCTTCAAAAGGCAACGGGACTTTCTTTGTTTTTGCCTATTTCATTTCTCACCCAAGAAGCTTCTTCAGTTTTGACTGAACTTGATGTAGATCATTGTTTCTTTTTCCAATAAGAAAACCATAATCATTGTTAGGAATGTAAGTTACTTAACATTTAGTTGGGTTGAAAAATATATAAACCAGGATAGATATTTTAATACTGTCTCTTTAAGAGAATGCTAAAACTGTAACTGGGTGTGGTTCCTCAAATGGCCTTAAGATGGAGCCAGAAACCTGGGTTGTTCTGTTGTCTTTTTCTGGAGAGTGTTGCTGTTCCTTATTGACTATTGACTGATCATAGTTCTTCTTGGATTTGATGTAAGTCTGTTACTGAACTGTTTTTGACACTGGACTTTGTTATTTGGATTATCCTTGGACTGAAAACTGACTTCTTTAATTATGAATGACTTGGACTGTTTGTTTGGACTTTGCTTAAATGTTTATTGGAAGTAAAAACCTACATTTTACTATACAGTGTATCTGTGTCCTGTGTGTGTGTTATTCTTCACCATTTTCACTACGTCTCTCTGTGTGTGCTCATTCTCCTAATGAGGAATTACCTCAACAATCATCTTCTTCCAATCCAGTTTTCTTTAATATACATTCAGAAAATAGAATGAATAAATTGAATAAATAAGGGGGGAGTACACAAATTTGTTATATTCCTTTGCTAACCTGAAGCCAGACTGTTTCCCCATGTTCTGTCCCTAATATGGCTTACTGGCCTGTATATAAATTGCTCTTGAGGACAATGAGATATTCTGGTATTCCCATTTTTGTGATCAATTTTTATAGACTAATATGATTTACACAATTGAATGCCTTTTGATAATCAACGAAGCACACACAGTGACTTCTTTTTGGTGTCGTTGAGCTTAATCCAACATGCAGCAAGTCCATGTTTTCCTCTAGCTTTTCTAAGATCAACTTGAATATCTTTTTCTATAATCTGCTGTAATCTGTGTTGGATGATACTAAGATAGCCTGTGAAATTAAAAATATTGTACAATAGTTTGCATACCCCATTAAGTCTATTTTTTTGGCATTTGAATGTAAATTGACTTTTTTCAATTTATGGGCCAGTCTTTTGTTCTCCAGATTTGCTAACATAGCTTGTTTAAAACTTTTACTGGTTCTTCTGTTGATTGCCATATTTCTATGGGTAGTGGTAATAACTGCAGTGTTGATCTAACTTTAACTATTAGTACCAGAGATTCTAAGAATGGAACATCTTCTAATATATTTTGGATATTAACATATCTACAGTATAGTATTACAGTACATTGCTTTCACCTTTATTTAATCTCCTTTGAATTGCTTACTATCTATTAGTGTGCTTTGCTGTACCAGTTCAAATTGCAAACCCCTTCTGAGTTCAGAGTTCTTTTGAAAGACTTTCCTAATTTCTGTTTCCATCTTCAAATATTTTCTTCTCAGTATCATCAGTGCCTTTACAGATGTTGTTATAGTAACAGTTCTTGTCTCTTCTAAGAACTATGAAATTATTTAAGTCCTTTTCTGAGGTTTTTCTCTTTCTTGTCTCCTCTTCTTTGCAATTTTCCACAGTTCGTTCTTATATCCAGTTAGCCCCCCCCCCCCCNTAGCCCCCCCCCCCCCTTCCTTAATGGCAGTTTATTTTCACATTTATCCCATGCAGCTTTTTTAAGCTCATTCCATCATTCCTCCAATTTTCTATTAGTGAGTTTCAGGACTTCAAAGCAATTCCCAATGTTCTTCTTGAAAATGTGGGCATATGTTCAAGATCATATTGTGGAAACTGACTGGCTTTCTTCTTTAGCTTAACTTGGAAACTGCATCTAAACAGTTCGTAATCTGTTCCACAGTCAGTACCTGGCCATGCCTTTGATAATATAACTGAGTTCCTTTGTCTTCTTTTAACAATAATATAGGCAATTTGATTTTTACTCCATCTGGTGATTTCCATGTACAGAAGTGTCATTTTGAATGCTTGGATACATTGTTAGGTATTTGTTCATAATATATGGTCTTAATAATTTTCCATTTACAAATAACCAAACATAATTAATTAAAGGTTCTAGCCAGGGTTCTAAGACAAAAATACATCACTGCAATGGACTGAACTGGGGAGCTCGCTGGATGAATTTTGGACCAGTTCATTATCTCTCTGCCTACAGAATTGCTGTAAATAAGATTGGGATACACTTCCACAACAAAAGGCCAAAGATAAATACAGTAAATACAGTAACAAATAAACTAACAAAGCCTGTTAGATACATTTAATAAAAGACACTAACAGCAGATAGCTTTGTCTCATAAAATGGGGAAAATGATTTCTAATGATGCAACGCTGGGATAAAAAACTTAAAAAAACAGGTAGGATGGATATTTTGTACCTGTTCAGTATGTCTTTATGATAGCAAAATAACATTCACATAATCAGAAATGAAATAATTTTGATTGTGTATTCATGATTCCTCAAGAATGGTTTTTAAAAACTCTGCATTATATAGGTCATCACCTCAATATGCATGCAAGTGGCTTTTTATGATCATTTCCTTTTCTGTACCATCAACTTTAAAAACTAATATAAAAATGTTATTGAGTTTAACAAAACACTCACCTGGTAAGCTCTATTGATTTGGTTTGCAGCCCAACTAGCATATTTCATATTATCCTTTTTAACTTTTGCACTGGCCTTGGAATTTGAGGCAATATGGCTGGCAGACTAGAAATACAACAGGAAACAAATCAGCAAGCAATCTTTGACAATTAAACTAAAATGTACTATACACATGGAAAATAAGGTTAACCATTACAGTGAAAATGTGTAACCAAATATATCTTGTCTTATCAGCTATGATAAAAAACTAATACTTTTAAAATCAGAATTCAGAATAAATAAGTACTTCGATTCTGTTGAAAAAAAAATAGAGATATGGCAGATTTGTCCATCAAAATACAACAAGTTAGTTTCTGAATTTCTTTGAATTTGTAGTTTGAAAACAACAGTCCCCTATATCATGGAAAAACTTCTGAAACAAAGGTATTTATTTATTATACGGCTGCTCACTTTCCTATTGACTCTAGATGGTTCACAAGGGCTAAAAGCATCAACCATATTACTTTGGATCATATGAGTTCCTTGACTTATGACTATAATGAAAGATTTCTGGTTCCAATTATGATGGTAAGTCAAGAAGTACCTGTAAACAACATCACAAATATGTGCATCAGTTTCACTGTTTATATCCACTGTATTACTACAATGAAATAGGACAATGCAACAGTATTTATGTTTTTTTGAAGAGAAGACATATTCATGCAAAATAGGTTAGCTGTTTCGTAGCTGAAAAGACATGCTATTTAAAGTTATTTTTCCAACAGATTTGTTTAAGGCAAACTAATTTAAAGAAAATCTGCATAAACTGTATTGTAGAATAAATTAACAAATGTAACTCTTAAGAGTTCCACTTTAAATTTTATAGTGTGATTATGGTATCACCATAATTCAATAACAAAATGGATAGAAAATATAAATGCTGCTCATGCTAAGTAAATTTATATATTAGTAGAGAAGAACTGAGCCAATCCAGGCTTTTTCACAGTATACCTTGAAAATCTTTCTTCATTTTTATTGGTAAGTTTGGAAAAGGTCAACTTTTCTACCTTCATTTTCCAAATTTAAATAACAAGGCGAATCATTTTGAACAAAAATACAGTGCTTTCTGGACTTACCATGTAAAGACCAAACAATGCTCTCATGTTTCGGTTATTCAGTTTTAATGCCTGTGCAAAATATTTTCGGGAGAGCTCAAGGTTCTCAAGGCCTCCTTGAGTATATTTAACCTGTAAATTAAATATTTATTTTAACAGACTTTCTAAAGATGTCAATTTAAAAGAATATATAATTTATCATGCATCACATACATGGAAAGGTTAGACAATTTTCCTCCCTAAAAAGACATTTTTACCAGGTAAGATAGTTGAGACAACTGATGCTAGATATTTAAGTCATGTATTGTTGGAGATCCATCTGAAGATCTAGCTAGTAATTCTGACCTGTATTTACCAGTTTTCATTTTGCCGTTTATTTTTACCTTTAATGAAATAAACTCACTCCAGTTATTAGCAGTTTTATTGTACTGCATAACACATTTATGTAAGATTAGTTTGGTTTAATATACAAGAAAATGTATGTTTTCATGGGTTTTCCTTTTACAGATTATTACAAATTAAAAGATTAAAAACTTAATTAAAATTTAAGATTGAAAAAATATTTTAAGTGTACTATTAAAAAATAAACTTTATAAAGATATCCTCATTAAAAAAGGAATTCTGACCTCGGAAACAAGAGAGGGAGAAAAGGTTGGGAAATCATGGTAGGAAAATTGAAAGGGTAACCCAGAGGAGAAGATAAACAAACAGGTTATGAAGATAGTATATCTTGCCAACTGACCATTTCTTTTGGGACAAGTACTAGCTGCTCCTAATATTCTAAAATACTTACTTCTGCAAACTGTTGGCAATACAAGTGATTGTGAGGATTAGTCATCATGAGTTCCTCTAGACAAAAGGCAGCCTTTGCATAACTGAAGGCAAAAGAGAGGTAAAGAAAAGCAAGACAAATTCGGTGTTTATTATAATACCAGGATGAAAACAATGTTAAAATTATTTGAACAAAAATATATCATCTTTTTATAGAACAGGCAAAAGAAGAAAGTATTAAATGCAACCTAAGTGACAAAGAAATTTCTCAAAGATTTTTGCAAACTGATTAAGACTGGATTGGATTGGCTAAATCTTATCCATAAAAAAAAATATTGGAGCATATACAGTTCAAAATATCACTGAAGATTTCAATTGTAAATTCTGTTTAGCAAAAGGAACATAAATTTTTCAGGATTGGATAGTACCATGTAAACTGAATATGATCAATAATGTCACTAAACTCATATATTTTGAAGATTTAAATAGGCATTTTTCAAACATATGCTTTTTATAAAATATATCCAAATTCTACAAGCTTTCAAAATTTGTGGCAACTGATTTCTAACATATGATAGCAAGGAATAATGTCCATGTTTAGTTGCTTCACATTTACTACCAAACATGTGTTCCAAAACCACATTAAAAAAAAACAGAACAAAAGCCACAACTTTTATTACAAAATCAGACTTCAGTCTATCCTATAAAACCACACCTCAAAACAAATGCAAACAAAGGAACTGCCATAATAATATAACAAACTCACCAAAAGCCTTGTTTGCTTGTTAAAGGCAACTTGATAACTATAAGCTACAATAATCAGAACTAAATTTCCTTTGTAGACCTTAATACATTCTTAGCCCTTACTGTTGCATTTATTGAAAAATTTCACAAGTTTTTCTGTGCTATTTCCTGCAATCTGACTTGGGGAGGAGTCAATGAAAAATGGGAAATACGGACTTCCGGTTTGAGCTTCTTCAGCAACAGATCGAAACCTCATCTCTGCGAGGCTTTGATCCATGCTCGCCATTGGAGCGCCCCGAGCCAGCTGGTTTTGGGGCTAAGCCACCCCATAGAGGTGGTGAAGAAGGGGGAGACTGCCAGCAGGGTTGAGGAGAGCCGCACTTCTCCTCCCCAGCTGGCCATTACACCCTTTCCTGAAGGCGGTTGCAGCGGTGGTCAGAAATGGCCACCACAAAGAAGAACTCGACCGGAAAAGAATGTGCA